>VCDM03000349.1:0-15128 GCA_012977825.3 Pteromalus puparum
CAAAATACTGGGCATTGCGCCCAAATGTCTCTTCGCAGCAGGATTTAATACTCTCATTAAAGGCTGCATCGGTACTTAGTTTTCCTGGCGATTAAAGTCCAGATTAGGCAGTTACTTTTCGCCAGTGCATACATACATTTATTGAATTAATTTTATGCTGTGCGTAAAATCGTTTTCGGTTCTGTTCTGGATGTATAAGTGATTATTATTCGAGATCGTAAAAAGTAGGGTTGCAAATGGTTATCTGCGGCAAAAATTAGAGGTGACCAAATTTCGACGACTTCTTAAGGCTAGGACAGCCGGTAAATTAAACTTCTTAAAGAATGGTCTTAAATTATTAGTGTTTTCATGCAGGGCATAATTAAATTTAATCGAATAGTATATTGAAATTGTCCAATAAATCTGTTATCCGTATCTGTTTGAAATATACTTGGCGATTTAAATATTATTAAGTGCGAAAATTACGCGCTTAAGACGTTTTTGTGTCAATCCTCAGGGCCCATTGAAATGCGAACTCCGTCGTTAAAATAAGATTTACCGATTTTAATGTTGAAGATTATCAGTTGTATTGTGTAGCTATAAAAATAATTAAATAATTAATTTAATTAACATTGAGTTTCTGTCTATGCCATGTCGCTGTAAGTCTCTTCAAAGAACACTGATCAATATTTCGGTCATTTTTACCTTTTTTATTATTTTGTGTAGGTAACCATATCTTTTTTCACGGCTTTAATATAAATTTTAGGTGATGTGACCGCATTTATATCAATTTGAATTATTACCACTTACAGCTACAGGTCGCTCGTAATCCCATGAAGATAAATAGTTATTAAATTGTGAGTAATCTTTCATTAATTATAAATCGTCTATTAGTAGACGATTTTTCCGTGTGATCTTGCTCACGACAGAAATGAGATCTAGAAGGACGCCGCCTTCCTTATCTTACTAATCATCTATTAATGCATGTCCGTTGTAGATCCCAGCCAAAGCACAGGATCAAATATTCTGTCTTTTTTTGGCTTTTTTATTAGTGACTGTGATAGAGGTAATAATAGTTGTATTGCAAACGCTTGTAAATAACATTTTCGCGGGAGCCGTTTGTGCCATTTATATCATACATTAAATTTCCACTTGAGACTCAGTCGCCGTAATCCACTGAAGTGAAGTTTTGAAGATGTAGTCGATCTTCATTAATTTATGAAAATCGCTATCAGTAACTGATTCTTCAAGAGTTCTATGCTCAGACAGAAAATTAAGATCTAAAGGCAGCCGCCTCCTTATCTTACTAATCTCCTATTATGCAGTGTCGTTGTAAGTCCCCCCAAGAGACACATATGATGCATATTCGTCATTTTATCTTTTTTATTATTCTATGTAAAGCGTAAGCCATATTAATTGTATTCGACCCGACTTTAAATAAATTTGTAGGGGCGAGTTGTCGGCATATATCAAACTTCAAATTAGTTGCCACTTTACACTCAGATCGCCGTAACTCGCCTGAAGATAAGAACAGTTTTAAATGTAGATCTCTCTTTAATTAATTATAAACCGTCTTTCAAAACTTTTTACGTGTTCTTTGGCTCAGACAGAAATTGAGATCAAAGGCACTTCCGGTCGCTCTATCTTTACTAAGCCTCTAATTATGTTCCATGTCGTTGTACATCCCTCCAATGACCAGTAGATCAATATTTCGTCATTTTTCTATTTTATTAATTCTGTGTAGGGTAACCATATTTGTATTGTCAACAGCTTTAAACAAAGTTGGACGTTGTGCACACTTATAGCTAACTTCAGATTCATTGCCACTTAACTACAGTCGCCCGTAATGCCTGAAGATAAAAGTTTTAAAATGTAGTAATCTTTCATTACTTATAGACCGCTCTATTAGTCAAACTTTCTTAGTGTTTGCTAAGGACAGAAATTGAGTTCTAAGCGCCCCTTGAGTTATCTTAATAATCTATTATGGTCATGTCGTTGTAATCCGCTTCATGGACACATGAATCAATTATTTCGTCATTTTTTTTTTTTTCAAATTTACTGTGTAAGGTAACACATATTTTGATTTCGACGACTATTAAATAAATTTTAGGCCGTTGTGGCGCACTTATAATCAACTTCAAGATTATTCCACTTAACATCAGTTCGCCGTAATCCCTGGAAGATAAGAAAATTCTTAAGACTGATATCACATCTTTGATTACTATAAAAACGTCTATCTAGCAGAAACTTTTTAGCTGTTCTTGGCCTCAGAGCAGAAATTCGAGATCTCAAAGGCACCTGGCCTTGCTGTATCGGTTTAGCTAATCTGTATTATCTCATGGGTCGTTGTAATCCCCCGCAAAGACACATGATCAATTAGTTCGTCATTTTTTCTTTCTTTTATTATTCTATGTAAGGTAACCATATTTTTATTTCGACGAGCTGTTAAGATAAATTTTAGGGCCGGTTTGTGCGCACTTCATAATCAACTTCAAATTATGTCACTTACACTCAGTTCGCGGTAATCCCTGAAGATAACAGAATTTTGAAATGTATCGTCATCTTTCAGTTAATTATAATCGTTATTAGGAAAGACTTATTTAGTGTTCTTGGCTCAGAACAGAAAGTTGAAAGATCTAAAGGCACTTCCTTGCTTATCGTTTCTAATCTCTATTATGGCATGTCGTTGTACATCCCCCCCAAAGACCACATGATACATATTATCCGTCATTTATCTTTTTTATTATTACTATGTAAGGTAACGATATTGTTATTCGAACGACTTTAAATAAATTTTAGGCCGTTGTGCGCCCTTAGTATCCATGTGACTCAAAGTTATCCCACTTACGACTCGCTCGCCGGTAATCCTGAATATGTGAGGAAGTTTTGAAAAATGTAAGTCATGCTTTCATTAATTTATAAAGTCCTATTAGTAACATTTTTCAGTGTTTTCTGGCTTTTTCAAGAAACAAGGCAATTGAGTTTCTAAGGCACCCCTTACTGTATCTTACTAATCTTATGTGAGTGCATGTCGTTGGTACCATCCCTCCAATGACACATATCAATATATCATCAATTTTTCTTTTTATTATTTTGTGTTAAGGTAATCCAATTTTTAATTCAACGGCTTTAAATAAATTTTAGGGTAGTTTGTGGCGCATATTAATTAACTTGAAATTAGTAGGTTGCTTGGTACGTCGCTCGTCAAGAATTATTATATATTTTTTTAAATTCTTAATTTCGTTTTGGATAACAAGAGATATGATCATTTAGGACTTATAAAAGCTAATTTATAACAAAGTAATGATTTAGATACAAAAAATAGAACTGATTTACGACAAGAAAAAAATTTGCATACAGACGACATTTGATTCGTTTTGAGTTTAAGTGCACCATATATTTTATTTCAACTAGATGTAATTATTCCGCATAGAGGTACCATTGATCTTTTTAAAACAATTTACATTTCGATGCAAATTAGTTGCAAATTAGTTTTCTCCATGACAAAAATTTGGGCAACAAAACTGTTTGCTTATGTCATTAATTATTTGCAAGTAAAATCGGAGGAAAATGTGATTTCCGCATAAAATCTCATGTAAAAAATGATGAAAAATATTTTATTAATACTTGTCTCAAAGCGTATCCAAATGACCGCAAAAATTGTTGCAATAAGCTTTTTATTTAGACATATCTGCTTTGTGTGAGATTTTTCCGCGCGAATCTGTTTGTTATTTCAAATCAGATGAACCTCCTTAAGCATTTTATTTAGATGCCCGTACCTAAGTGAATAACCGCATTGTATAGTTACGAGCTGCCCCTTATAGAAAAAATATAGACATACTGTATTATTTTATCTGCCCAAGTAAAATGTGGAAATGTAATTGTATACATATAGTTGAGAATCTGTCTAAAAATAATTCGTCAAAAAAGTAAATTGATAATCGGTTGAGAATGTTTCTTTCAGGCTTTAACTGTTCAATTTTGTATGCAGTTACCCAATTTTTCAAATATTACAAAATTTAATAATTAGTACTCGAGCTAACTCTGTAAAAAGTCATTTTATTTTATCTGCAGACTGAAAAAGTCTTCGATAAGATCTCCAGGTGAATTCGCAGGTAATCTTGCCTGAAATTTGAATCATCAGTAAGACTGTACATACTGATTTAAGAAAAAACAGTATGAATCACTATTTAGAATACAGCATATAGACAAGCTACGTGTGTGTGGAAGTGAACGACCTACATTACATACCAATATACATATAATAACGGGGTAGAAATACTGATTAAAAAAAACCAGCATGAATTATAATATTAGAAATGGCAGGCATATAGACAACTACCGTGTGTGTGCAAGTATACACTACATTACATAAGCGTCACTACATGATATACCGGCGTACAAATAATTTAAAAAAAAAACAGCAGAATTATAATAATTCAGAAGGCAGCATATAGACACCTAAACGTGTGTGTGCCAGTATACGACTATATTACATAATGATACTACATGATTGATACGGGTACGAAATATGATTTAAAAAACAGCATGAATTATATAATTAGAAATGCAGCATATAGACATACGTAGTGTGTGTGGCAAGTATACGATCACAGTACATAAGCGTCACACATGATTCTACGGGTAAGAAATATGGATTTAAAAAAAAAAAACAACAGCTATGAATTATACTATTAGAAATGCAGCATATAGACGAATACCGAATGTGTGTGCAAGTTATATTCGACTATATTACATAACCGCACTACATGATTATAACGGGAGAAATATGGAAAAAAATAGGAAAGTTATAGAAAGGTGTCAGAGTAATTTTACAGGTGTTTTATTATTATTTTGATAATTTGATACTTTAAGAGAGAGAATATTACGCTAAGGAAAAAAAAGGAAGTATAGAAAGAGTTCAGAGTAATTTTACGTTTTATTATATTTGATATAATTTTGAATAATTTAGGGTTAAAATATAGGTACATTCAATTATCCAAGTCTTGACAACTATAGGCTACGTAAAAAAAGGAATCAGGTGAATCATTTTATTATAAAAAGAAAACACATAACGTTTCACTAATCAATATATAAATTTTTGTCAAATTATGAAAAATATCTGTTTTAGATAATTAATTATTATTAATAGGATGTAAAATTCATGAAATATATGTGAGACCTACCATTTCTGGCGACAACGTTGCAAAACACTTGTTCTGTGGTTATCCTTTTTAATTTAGAACGCACCATCTTGTCGTCTTTATTTTTTTAAAATGATTTTATGGCTCATCATCTGAGTAGATATTAGACGTTTCAATTTAGTACTATAACGCTCATGTCTGGAGATTTATTTTATTGACATCTCAAGCATAGATGTACACTTTTAGAAAAATTTTCTAGTAAAAACAAAAATTTTGCCACGTTGGCTCAATGCTGATACTGCAGCTAGTGCATACTGCATGTGTAGTACTGACTATATAACTGAACTAGTTATTCGTTGCGTTGTTTGACTTAAGTATTAAAGGCTCTGCACTTGGCACGTAAATAAGGAATAGTGTTGCTCGCGAATAACGCGAAAAATCGCTGCTTGCCTAGAGGTGGCGCGTAGGCGTTACGTAAATAAGGGTGGAATCTAATAAGTCATCGTGAGCAACAGATTGAGTGGCCGCTGGCAGTCACCTAGTTTTAAATTCCATTTCCTTGGCAATCGTGAATTACCAGTAACAAACTTGAATTATTAAAACTAATGTTTTAACTAAACGCCATGCTTCCAACTGTGTCCAGCATAAGTAATTTATTTTATCAACATGTCCGCATAAATATGCTCTACTTACATGTTTGTTGTCTGGGAACAAGTAAAATTATGTTGTTATTTCGTACTCATATCTATCCATTCCATTTTATTATTTGTCGCCATAAGTATGATCAATAGACTATATGCAGAGACATTTACATTATATAACAATATTAAGAAGTTGTGCAACTAGTCTACAATAGCGGTCACGGTTGCATATACTATATCGTTAACAAAATGCTCTATAACGTCAATAAACCTAATATATATATTAAATTTAAACGATATATTTATGACAAGAAATGTATTATCCGATTAATGCTATCGTATGTTAGATCTGTTTTCTATAACTCGTCCTGCATAATCTCACAGATAAACGATTACATAGTAAAGGGTGGGAAGACTTGAACAACTGCCCGGTGCGTCGCCGGAAAATCCGCGACGTGAAACACACAGTGAACCGTTGCTAGTACGGCTGGCCTGGTCCATCGATGATCGGCGTGATATACGCTGGCGGCAGCGACGTTAGCGCGAGTGCCAGATCACGTATCATGTCCCGTGCATTGCACTGCCAATGATTCCGCGTTAAATGCGGGTGTACGCCCCGGGGTACCCACGGCTTCATCCGCGGTAACCGTAGAGTCTACCAGCGGGAGGGTATGCTAGTCGTCCGAGAAAACACACAAAGGAATAAGACTGAGGTAGACAGTTGAAAGACAGATATATGAATCTCTACTGATCGATACAATTGGTGTAACAAAGTTCCGCCACGGCGGCAGAATGGCGCGAGAATGGATTCGCTTGTCACAAATGTCACATCCATTGTGTTTTTTACGTGTGAGTGCCGCCGTAGCCAGGTCGAGAACTCGTGCAAGCGAGTGCCATACACGATGCGGCGGAGCTTCCCGGCCGGCGCGGAAGCTAAATAACACAAAGCACACATACTTACTCGTCGCTGTTCGTCGCCGATCGGTAACTCGCTCTCCTCCACGTCCTTACGGGCAACTCCACGGGAATTCTGCGGGCCGCTTACGTACCCAGTTCTGGAGGCGCCCTGTCCAAAGGTGAACACATCGGTGATCCCCGATGCTAACGACCGAGGGTGCGGTAAGGAGGAATCGCGGACAGTATTAGCCGGATAATCTTACGCCCGGATGTCGTGGATTCGCGCGCGAAGCGAACTCCGATCTCCTGTTCTTTTCTTCGCGCCGCAACGCGAGGCTGTACACCTAGACCACTCGCTCGCCTCGCCACGCCGACGTCGTCTGCTAGCAATCCCCGGAACGCCCGCCTCCCGCCGACTAACGGGAACGGCGCGAGAAAGTTCAACGCGCGTCGTGGTACGCCCCCTCATTCCACACGCCACGTAACCCAGTGAAGTGGCTGTACTCGTCGCGCGATATCGGCTATGCTGAATGAAAACTGAAAATTGGTTGATGTTTAGGATGCATAAAAGATATTCTATGAGGCGATGATGATTCGGACGCGACGTTGAAGCGCGAGTCCCGCCGACGCGAACAATTAGCACGGCCTTGCGCGAGGGATTCTTGGCGCCTTCGCGGCCGCCCTTGCGTCCACGCTTCGAGGGCTTCGCAGCCTCCGTCGCTGCGTCCGGCTCAGTCCTCATCGGCGCGCGCCGTGCCTTCGCCTCGCGCGTTTTTGCTTTTCGGATGGCCGCCCGCGCGGGCGGCGGGGACTTTCTACTCTAATTCGCATCGCTTTCGGTGCGCTGCGCCCTCGGCGCCCGGGCCCGCTACAAATTGCCGCAAAGGCCCCTTGCAACACCCCTCGCGTCCCTTCGCGTTACATCATCTAAGAACTCAGTCTTGCTCGAGTGCGCATCGCTTTTCGGCGGCGCGCGTCGCCCTCACGGCTTTGTTCTCCAGCCCCGGTGGTCCCGGGTCGTCGTGCCTCCTCGTCATCTTCGAGCCAGTCAGCATTTTCTATCAGCTCTTCTGCGGCTACCAAGCGTCTACTTTCCTTCGGCTACTTTGCAGCTTGAACGTGTCTCGAGCCGCGACCTGCGCGATAATCCAGTGGTATTGGACCGGCCGAGAGGTAGGGCGAGCTGCCGCCACCCTCCCGTGCAGACGAGAGTGCATGGACAAACCGCTTCCACACCAATTCGGCCCGAACCATTAAACCTAACAGGGCGACGGTCGCTTATCGAAGTGGAGGGCTGCTGGCCGGTCTTGGCTTCGGTCGGCGGCGGTGACGCTCTGTTTTCGCCTGTTCGTGCAGGCCGGGAGATTGGCAGTCTTCATGCCACTGTCCTCGATCCTCTCGCTCTAGTATCGCTGTTGGATCTTCCGCTCGCCTCAATGAGCGGGCGCGTTCAGGCTGTCTGCCGAAGTTTTAGTACGGCTGGCGACACTACCGGTCGCGCGTGAGCTGCCGTATTGTACGAGAAGCTATCCTGTTTAGATGTTCCCACGTCCTGTGGTTACCTCGCGTAAGTGCTATTTCTCTTTCACCCGTCCGGTTGACCCTCTCCACCCGGGTTGCGCCTGTGGATGGTAGCGGTGACTAAGGAGCGCTTGATACCCCTTGAGCCGCTAGACATACTTCGGTCGTAATAAGCTATCTAATTCGTGCGATTATCTGAGTGAATACTTCAGGTGCTCCGAAGCGCAATATCACCGTCGTTCCTTTGGAGTGCGGCTAAGACACTTTCAGCGTAGCTTTCTTTCAGGGTACACCCTCGATCCAGCGTGTAAAAAGATCTTGAAAGATCAGGGCTACTCGTAACCCGTCAGGGCGTTCATGTGCATTGGGAACCATGATGTCCCCTGCCACCTACCTGCCATGGCTCTGCAGCGCTCGCTTCGCCATAAGCCGGGCCACGCGGTCTTGCTCGAGCCGTTGCTCTTCGTGGCAACGATCGACCTGCAGCGTTGTCACGTAAGCTTGACGACGTCCCTGTACAATCCGTGGCGCCTGGTAATAGCTCGGCCATCTCTATGTATGTTGTTCTCGGCGGCCGTAAAGTGCCTGCTGTTGGTTGGTCGTGGCAACTCTTTAGTACTCTTTTCCCCGCTGTTCGTTCGGCACGACCAGCTTCCACGCTCTTCGTCTTCTCCTAGCGTCGTCTCTCCTATGTCGGGACACTTTGCTATCTTATACCATCCGCCCCCAGCAATTTTCCGACTCCGCGGAAGAATTTGTGAGCTCGCTCGCCTGACTTCTTTATATCTCGTGTTGTAGCATTTGTCCAGCGACGTGTGGACGTCCTGACTTATGCGGTCCGCAGTTTGGGTTCTGGTCTCCCTCAGAAACATCCGGGACAGCGCGTCTGGCACGTGAGTGGTCGTCCTTTGGTGCCGATTCGTTTTGTGCCTTTGTATTGTCTCGTTCCTTATCTTGTCCCAATTAGTGATTTCCCGATTCGTCAGCGCGTTGAGCGAGTGTCGCTTTTCTCCTTTTCTGGTTGTTTCTCTCGCATCTCTGGGCTCATAGCCGCCTTAGTCCGATGCCATGTCCTTCTGGATTCTTCGCTCTCTACTTCGGCTAATCCGAGTCTACCGTGACTCTATTGGTTCTTTCTTTTTGGTATTGTTGTTCTTTGCGCATATTGTCGTGAGTTTCGCAATTCATCCCTTGGCCTTTTAAATGGTGTCTAGTGTGATAATTTACGCTTGGTCGTTTTGATCCGACAAAATGCATCCGTTGGATAGTCAGGGGACTATTAGCATACATCGTTTATCTTTCCTCTTACTTAGACTGCCCACCTGATAAGGTCCATAGTCGTATACCCGCGCAATCTTCTGGAACTGTGGCTGCCGTCTGCCGAAGTGTCTTTTCCGGTGCGGCCTGTTGTTCCTTCATTACCTTTGCCGCCCTAGCGCTCGTCACGCTATGCTGTATGGCCCTATGTGGGCTCTTTTCATGTACATTATCGCGATGCCGTCCGCTCTACGTATAATGTCGCTGGTGATATGAATAAATTCCGGTCTCGTATTTCCTTGTAACCACCATCGTCTGTTCTCTGGGGGTTATCCCCTTCGTCGCGCGAGTCTCGTCGGTCCGACTTCCCTGCCTCGATCTGTTAGGTCTCTCTTCGTTTCGCTCTTTCGGGTTCGTTTGGCCCTGTCAGGCTCCTCGTGCTGCGTCCCGCACGTGCTCTGGCCTCTATCCTTCTTCCTTTTCCGTCGACATCATTTTACAAAGGATAAGCGCAGTGGGCTTTTGCGCCGCTTGTACCGCCCGTCTGCGCATCCGTACCTCCTTATCGAGACAACGCGCCGTGCGCGGCGCGCCAGCTCCTCACTCATCTCTTGGTGAACTATGCTTCGTCGGTGTCGTTTGGCCACCATCTCACGCCTGAGGCTTGGGTATTTTCAGCCCCCTCGCTCCTTGAATGTCTCGGGTTCAAGAGGCCGTGCCGAAATTCTGCGACGCGAGTCTGTCGGCCTCGCTAGGCGCTCGGCCGCCTCGTTTCCGCCTTTGTAGCGCGATTTTCGGAGGTCCTCTCGCAATTTCTCGCCGATGCTGACCCTTCTTCTTACATCTGTAGACATCGGACCGTCTCTTTCTCCCCTTCTTTCGCCGGTGGTGTTCTATCGCGAGGTGTGGCCGTCGTTGTTTCTCCTTCCCATTTGCCTGTCAAGTCCGTCGGCCAACCATTTTGTCTGATCGATGGCCCGTCATCATGGCGTTATGGTCGGTTGTTTCCCAACCATGCTACACGTTGCCACTTTTGTTGGCTCTTTGTTCTCTTGCTTGGCGCTCGGGTGGCGCATTGTACGCCCAAGTTGAAGAGTAACTGTCTCTGCTGGGGTTGGCCAGGTGTCCGCGATAGTTCTTTCCGCGTTGCTCCACTCCCAACGGTTTGCCTCCCGCTTCTTCGTTCCCATTCCCGAAACTGTCCGAGCATCCGTAGCACGATTTCTGCCGGGGTCAGAACTTGCAATTCCGGTCGGGTTAAGTCCGGGTGACGATACCTACAAGGTTTCCCAAACGGTGAGGCGGTCTTCATGTTCGTCCATATCCCTCGCGAGGCAGGTCATATAGTCTCGGGCACGGACCCTGGTCCGCCCCTGAAACCTCCTTTTCAATGTCGGCAGCTAGGCCGCTGTGCAACTGTCTGTTGGTGCGTCAGCAGCTGCAGTAGTGCGGTGCGGAAATCTCCCCCTACGTCTCCCACTGTCCTCGCACTCGCGTTGACTGCTGTAGTACCATTCGAGCGGCTAAATGAGCCAGGTCATACGTGTTTGGTATCCCACGCAGGCGATCCATCCTCCTCTCTTTATCCGTACATTTTGCTGCTGCTCATTTCTTCTTCTGCAATTGCGTGAGGAATCTCTCTGCTTCCGCGTCCGCCCTCACGAAACTAGCCCATTTAGCAGCGGCCACGAGTGTCCCGTGTTCTGCCGCTGTTTTTACAGGATTCGGCGTGCCGGTCTGCCGCTTCCTCGGCAGCCCTCGACCGATGCTCTTAGGCTCGAGGGTGTCGCCGCGATGTGTCCTCTGCGAAATAGCAACTTCTTCATCGGCGCTGACCAGCGCCGTTTTCCCTACTGCGGGCGTCGACGCTCTGGGCCTCCGCTTGCGGCCGAGTTCTAATGAGACAGACCTGTTCTTTGAGCTCGCGTATCGAGTCGTTGCATTCTCCCACATACCGTCATGCATGTCCGGTGGTATGACATGGACTCTCGGCGTCGTGGCTGTTAGCTCAGTCTCCGCTCTCTCGTCAGACTCGCTTTATCACCGAGGCGCCTTTGTGTCTCTCGAGGGCGCTTCTGTTCATCTCGTCTTCATGCCTTTCGCAGGTCTGGTGATAAGCCGACCGCATATGGCCCCGGGTCTTGTAGGGTGCCTTCAAGTGGTGCGGAGCGGTGTGCTGACCGCCCGCCCGCCTGTCCGTGTTGCTCGCACACGGACCGTATGAAGTTCGCAGTCTCAAATTGAACGTAGCGTTCGGCGGCCTTGACATCCATCGCTGTTCAAGGTACAGTAGCATGGCAACAAAGTCTGGGGGTTATACTCCCCCGTCGATCCACCAATTGTGGATCGTCATCCACCTTAGCGGGATCGCCGCATCTCCATTTTGCGTAACATCCAACATATTAGCTCTGCGTGCCGCAGCCTCCTTCCTCCCTAAATCTACACTGCCCAGCTCCGATCCTTCTTCTTTTTCCCTACGAGGATCTGTTCGTCGTCTCCTTCCTCGTATATATCCATCGTCGCACGCTCGGTACAGATTCTTTCCCGCGCGTGTCGTGTGCGGTGCTGCTGTCTCAGTCCTATTCCACGAGACTCTTTTCGCGTCCCGCCTGTTCGCGCGTCCGCCTATTATCTGATGCACGGTGTGCCGCCGTGTCATTACAATAAAATATAGCCTGAAATAAAAATAACAATTAGCTCGAAGTGTAACACGATGGGCAGAAAAATTTCACCTCTAGCAAAAATTTTTCCGATTAAACAAAAACCCAAACCCTTACCTGCCCAAACGGGTTCTGCCGTTGGTTTGGAATTTTAATCAACGACAGCTGAAAACGGTCAAAAATTAAAAAAAAATCAAAGCACTTCCACCTGCTCGAATCGTTGTTGCATGTGCTTTGCTAAGGTAACAATTAAAATGTACGCGCGCACTGCCATGCCTGTCTTCGTTTACCAGGAGGAATATTTTTCCTTGCTGCAAATCACCGGAAATATTGCGCGAAAAACTTATCTAAACCGCTGGTCGCACGACACTTCGATCGTGCGAGTGTGAGAGGCCTCGTGTTAATGACGTAACGCAAATTCGTCCTGCCGCATGTCGTAACTGGTGTGTGCGCCGTCACACCGATGGCCAGTCGGTTCGCGACTCCTAACTACGCGCAGTCCGTGCGCACTGTCCGCCCGCCTCGCCTCGCATTGTGGCGAGTGTAGCTATATAATGCTGCGCTGTTCGCCGTGCCGCGCTCGCGCTGTGCAGCGAGCAGCTATCTCCTCGCAGCGCTCCACCGGCCAGGCCGGTATGCTGCGCTCGTCTTCCTCCCGCGCATCGAGCCTCAAGGCCTAACTCCGGTGCGACGCGCCAACTCGCGCTTGTCTCTCTATTCTGGCTGTGTGCTGTATCGCAGCTCTATTACCTATACTCCGGGAGCCTGCCACTGGCCAGTCTTCACGAAAGCTTACAGCCGACAACTTCCCGTTCCGCGAGTTTTCTCTTCTCACTCACCTAACATCTCTATCTGTCTTCGAGGCTTCGCGCTGCCTCGACGCACAGTTCGCGCGCGCAAATACACCTTTTTACACTCGCCGCCGCTCGCACTCGCATGCGTCCTCAATCGCCCCTGTTGCTTTTACTGCCTGTTGCTAACTTAAAATCAGATCACCGCGCTGGCTTAATCCGGGTTTAAAATTTTCCGATGGTTTCGCTATCCTGACTTAACGTAATTTCTCGATTTTCCCGTGCCGGAGCGTTGGCGCCATCTAACGGGGGGACTTGACAATGGCCGTCGGCGTTCGCGGAATGCCGCAACGTCAACACACAGATGGAACGTTGTTAGGTCTGGCTGGCCTCGATGATCGGCTGTGATGATGAGCGCGCTGGACGTTAGCCCGCGTACTGCAATCACTATCATCCTGCATTGCCTGCCAATTCCGTAAATCGTGGCTACGGACTTCCCCCCCGGTACCACCTATCGCGTAACGGATCTACCAGCGCGACGGGTACTCGGGAAAACACCAAAGAATACATGAGATAACGTGAAAGAAGATTATTGACTCTACTGATGAATCAATTGTGTACGAAGTTCGCACGCCGATGGCGAGATGGAATACGCGCACAAGGTCAACACACGAAGCCGAGGGTCGAGAACTCGTGGCACGAGTCCAGACTGCGCGCGCTTCGCGCGCAAGCTAATACAACACGCAACATACTCGTCCGCTGGTCGGCCGATGGCTAACTCGCTCTCACGATCTTACGCCCTCACGGAATCCGGCCGCATCGTACTCAGTTCCTGGAGGCGTCCCTCCAGGTGATGACACGATCGTTGAGCCCCGGGTTACGGTCCAGGTGCGGTAGAGATCCGCGACTATTACCGGTATTACGGGCGATGTTGTATCGGCGAAGCGAACTCGAGTCTCCTTGTTCGCTTTCTCTCGCGCCGCGCACCTAACCGTCGACGTCGGCACCGACTCGTCTGCTAGCATACGCGCCGACAGCTCCGCCTCGCGCGACTAACGAACGCGCGGGAAATTCAAGCGCTCGTTACAGTACATATATATATATATATATATATATATAATCAAATTTTATAATTAAAACAGACTATAAGTTACCTTCATTATTTTCTTTTGCAATCGAATTCATTTCAGTATTATTTAATACAACAACCTTAGTGTTTAATATTATAACGGGGTTTTAGACCGAGATAATAGAGAATGAGGGGGTCCTAGGTTAAAAATATTTTGCAGAAATATTTAAAAAAATATATATCCAACATATTTTTAAAACATTGTTAAAATATTTTAAAACATTTATAATATATCATACAAATATTGTAAACAATTTATTTATTGTTCAATAATAAAATATTTTAAATGATTTTAAAATGTTTTATAATCTTTTAAAATGTTTTTATTATCTTTCCAAATGTTTTTAAAAGTTATTAAAATATTTCTGTAATATTGTAAAAATATTTTCAGCATTTATTTTACAGAACTTGTAATACATTTTTAAAACATTTTAAAACATTTTGAGATATTTTGAAAGATTTATGAACTATTTGTAAAATATTCCATATCAGTGATTAACTGATCCAAGTTTAAATATTGTAAAAATATTTTAAAATGTTTATAGGCAATTTATAAACGTTTCAAAAATATTATAAAATCTTTTAAAAGTTATTAAAATATTTTTGTTATATTTTAAAATATTTTTGTTATATTTTAAAATATTTTTGTTATATTTTAAAATATTTCCTGAGTTTCTTTTACAAAACTTGTAATACATTTTTAAAATATTTTAATACATTTTGAGATATTTTGAAAGATTTATGAAATATTTTAAATATATTTTGCATCAGTTTTTTGTATATCCAAGTTAAAATATTTTAGAAATATTTTATAATGTTTTTACACGTTTAAAAACACCAAGATATTTGTAATATAGTTTCAAATATTGTGTTTTTAGCATGTATGGTATTTCTAAGTAAAACGTTACATTAATTAAACATATAAAAATTAAAATTATATGCGCAGTTACAAATATATATTTCTGGTAAAAATTTGCACTATCACTATCACAAAATATGATAGTGAACAATAGAAAGACGAATCCTGACTATGTAAGTATAATTTTTCATTTACTATAATTATACATATCTTTGTGGAACGACATATTTTATAATAAATAAAAATATAT
>VCDM03000351.1:0-14000 GCA_012977825.3 Pteromalus puparum
AGACCTCTTCTTCATTAATAATATATGTATGAATTATTACTTACCAAAATAGAATTTGTTTCATCATAATTTATCAATTCAGAAGGAATTATTTTTTCAAGTATGTTAGTAATATCTTAATTATAATAAGAACAATGCCAGATTTTTTTCAACGATTTTATTAACCAATTACTGGACCATCTTCTCTGATTAAAACATCGTTCCAATCATATGTTGGTAAATTCAGAGTATAAGTTTCACCTCCCATCATGTATGCGGGAAGATAGGAACGAATCCGTGCTCGGTAATAAGGACACATCTTCCTAAGGATACTCCGTAAGACCCCTTGATAGCATCTTCTAACCACCACAAAGTAGGAACACGGTCGTGCTCACATACTTGGGCAGTTAAAAGTATAAACGTCTATTACAGGCGATACCTGATGACCAAAGAGTAGGAACACGGTCGTGCTCGCATACTCTTAGTAATCAAGTAAGCGCTTGTTACATAATTGTTAAGATTTGTTCTTGATCGTAGTAAACGTTAAGTGTGACAATTCAGATGTTTTCAAATCAAGCATTTGACTTATTTTTATCATTCGAAAATACAATAAGATTAGCATAGATAAAAAATTTGAGATAATCCATAAAAAGAAGTCGGTCGTCTATTCAGTATAGATACTGGATTTACTATATTCATTGTCCAGATTGAACCTTATCATAGTTCGGAAATCGGAAACTGTAAGACCCCTTGATAGCATCTTCTAACCACCACAAAGTAGGAACACGGTCGTGCTCACATACTTGGGCAGTTAAAAGTGTAAACGTCTATTACAGGCGATACTTGATGACCAAAGAGTAGGAACACGGTCGTGCTCGCATACTCTTAGTAATCAAGTAAGCGCTTGTTACATAATTGTTAAGATTGGTTATTGATCGCAGGAAACGTTTAGTGCAAAAATTGTAAACTGTGAAAATTCAGATGTTTTCAAATCAAGTATTTGACTTATTTGTAACATTCGCGATCACAATAAGATTAGCATAGATAAAAAATTTGAGATAATCCATAAAAAATAAGTCGGTCGTCTATTCAGTATAGATACTGGATTTACTATATTCATTGTCCAGATTGAACCTTATCATAGTTCGGAAATCGGAAACTGTAAGACCCCTTGATAGCATCTTCTAACCACCACAAAGTAGGAACACGGTCGTGCTCACATACTTGGGCAGTTAAAAGTGTAAACGTCTATTACAGGCGATACTTGATGACCAAAGAGTAGGAACACGGTCGTGCTCGCATACTCTTAGTAATCAAGTAAGCGCTTGTTACATCATTGTTAAGATTTGTTCTTGATCGTAGTAAACGTTAAGTGTGACAATTCAGATGTTTTCAAATCAAGCATTTGACTTATTTTTATCATTCGAAAATACAATAAGATTAGCATAGATAAAAAATTTGAGATAATCCATAAAAAATAAGTCGGTCGTCTATTCAGTATAGATACTGGATTTACTATATTCATTGTCCAGATTGAACCTTATCATAGTTCGGAAATCGAAAACTGTAAGACTCCTTGATAGCATCTTCTAACTACCACAAAGTAGGAACACGGTCGTGCTCACATACTTGGGCAGTTAAAAGTGTAAACGTCTATTACAGGCGATACTTGATGACCAAAACGTAGGAACACGGTCGTGCTCGCATACTCTTAGTAATCAAGTAAGCGCTTGTTACATTATTGAAAAAATATGTTCTCTTTCGTTGAAGAAGAAATGTTAAATTTATAATTCAATAAATAAAGAACCATACGAATTTTGATATCTTATAACTAAGCATTGGCCAAACATTTTGTTTCTTGATTTTGATGTGCTTGGGCATAAAACAATAGCATAAAACATGCTCACAAAATTTTGGAAACAAGTAGTTCAGGTTAGAAATCACTTACTTATATTTCATATGCATGTATACCTAAAAACATGCAAAGCGCTATATTGTAACATTTTTATCCACCCTCCGATTGGTTGTTAGTTTTCACTCGTGATAAATGTCTAACCCAAAGTTAGCTTCCTGAATTCTTGTTTTTCGATATGTATGAATTTAAACGAATTTTAAAAAGGAAATATTAAAAAATGACAATAAAATCGTGGATAACTTTTCATACATCGCTAGTTAACTTAAATCTTCATAAAGTTACATATTTTCATTCTGTTTACAATAATTATTATAAAATTAATATAAAGTCGTATATCTTTGATAATCTCATATATTATGTGCATATGTATCACCAGTAATAACATTTGAATGGCATGTTATATTTTATAACGGTATATTTGAGTTAAGGTCATGATTAATTTCGCAATCCTAAAATTTCACTTATTCAAAATAATATTGTTTATTAAACACTATTAGTATCAAAGAAATTAAATAATAGGTAAATATAAGATATTTTCACATATTTTCTAATTAACTTTTCATGAAACTGATAAAGAGCCGTATATTATCATCCTTGAAAATAAATTACTGTTTTAATAGAACTGTCCTTTAACCCAATATACTATTATACAATATAACATAATTCAAATTGTTATTACGATTGTTTTTGCCTGCTCCTCTTCGACGTCTTCTTGTCCTGTTTTGTGGTTCTAGATCGCAGATAAAAATCAATTATATTAATTATGATCTAGATTGGGTACAATATGTATTATGATCTAATATCAATAACTATTATGTTACTTATGAGGTTGTGTTACCTACCCCTTACCCCTGATTTTAAACTGATATTATTTCTTAAAATTACCACTTAAGTGCTGATATATAAATACATACTGTAGCAAAAGAAACTTCTGAAAATCAAAACACTTTTAAGTCCATACTAAGAAGCTCTCTAATCAGGGGTAGGGGGGAGGGGGTAGAAGAGCATTTGAGCCTATGCGTAATAGATGGCAAGTTATACATTTTACACCGGGTTTATATGAAAGACATACGTTTTTAGTGAAATAAAAATATTTTCTTTTAATGCAATTATTTTCACTTTTATTATAGATATTTATAATCTAATCAATGTAGTACGATATTCCAGCAGAATATTTAAAGATCGTAAACTATATATGAGACATTTTTACGTGGGACTACTGAATTTCGTGAACCGGACCGCATTGTTTTACTGGTAATTAAAAAATATTGTTGCTGTATACATTGTTTACACAATCTGATGGTAACTTTGTGTTTCTGATATAGTATAGAGTCTCTGACTAATAACACTATTAATTGTTTACAGAAAACAATTTTATATTGATTCAAAAACCATTCTTCACAATAATCCCTATGCAAAGTGTACACTGCGACCAGCCTTTGATATAATATGATTGATTGTGTAGAGAAAGATTTCCGGATTTATTAAAAGTTTAGAATCAGAAGTTACATAATTAATATAACGCAAAAAAAGTTGAAAAATTGAAGATTTTATAAATAATACATAAGGGGATGTCATCGCTAAAGCTTCGGCAATCCGCCACGAGGAATTTTGTATTTCCGAACTTTTAAAAAACAAACAAAAAGTCAAATCAAAATTTCCTTCGGTAGAACGATTTATTAAACTTAACACTAGGGCGCTTCATAGCCGATTTTTCATTGCAAGCTTTATTTGAAAAGTTATTATATATAATAGAAAAACAGTATTTTTCTATTACACATAACATATTAAATAAAGCTTGCAATAATAAACCAAATCTTTAATTCCATAGTGTTAATTTGAATGAATCGTTTTATCGGAAGTAGATGTCAATCTAAAAACTCGGTAGTACAAAATATAAAAGGGGGACGAGGCTTCCGTATCCTCTCAAAGTTAGAATAATTACTTTAATGTTTCCTGCTATGCATCAGACTTTTACACAAATTCTCAAGATTTACAATGAATATAGTTTCATTGTTTAGCTACTAGACGAGTTGTTAGTGCCAAAAATTACAAACTTATCATTACAATCCGATAAGTAATATTGATTGGTTTAACGGTAATAACATTTCAACATATATACTTACGTCCTGGCAATCTGTTAGGAACCTCATTTACAACTTGCGGCTCATTATTAGGACCATCAAGCATTTGGCCCATGTCTGCTTCTTGTGGATTAATAATGTCATCGGCATTATCATCAGCGTTGTCCTAATAGAAATTAACTTAATAAATTGTTTAAGGAATCACTGTAGTAAAACCGTATCACTTTACGATTAAATTAAATTCTATCGCTTAGGTGAAATCGTAGTATTCTCTCTAAATTAACCGTGGTAGAAATTGGAATATTTAAAATGGACTGGAAACTATAAAATGGCTATGAGAAGTAGCCTGTAACTAGCTTGTGATGAAACGCTTTTTTCCATTTCTTCATCATTTTCTAGAATAGACCTAACCTCAAAACCATAATATTGACTTTAAGTTTTGTAACTTTTTGTATTCTACAGTAAATGCAAAGAAGTTTACAAATTTCGATTAGTTTTACAGTTATTTGTAACTTATAGTAGATAAAATTCATATATAGAACACGCATCATGAAAATATTCATATTTTTCTTATTTTTTAATTTTTTTGAACAAGTGCATTTTACATAGCTTTTTCCCAGCCATTAACAAGCTATTTTTTCTAGTTTGCCTTATTCAATCAAACATATGTTAACAAGCTTGAAAATGCCTTGAAAAGTGGCATGATGAATATCTTACGCCATGTTTATACTAAAAAATACTTAAGAAATGATTGAAAAAGCGTTCATCAGTGGGCAAAAAATGGCCCAGAATTCGCCCATGTCTAGAGAAACGAGGTATTTACTAGCTTTTAAATGGAATCGATTTCTACCAGGGAATATTTTTCAAGGATTTTAAACATAAAAAATAGTAAAATAAAATTTTGCACCACAAACCAAAATCTGTAAAAGTTTATTCTACTGTTTTAGTGTCACTTTCAACGGACGTTTTATACTATTGAATATAAATATAAGTATATATATATATATTTATATTTACTTGTGCATCAACAGCAGCTTCGTGTTGCAGATGGTCTAACCAAGCCTGATTGTTAGGTGCCAGCATATCCCAATCATCCTCACCATCAACCGCATTCTACGTTATTAATAATTCGAAGAAAGCATATTATTTTCTTTAAAATACCAATTGAAATATCTGTTCTAAATAGCCTTTAGGTATCAGATGTGAGTGTACTTTTAAAACATTATCACAATATCATTCAATACATTTATCCGAATGTATAAAACCATAATCATAACTTTTGCATAACTTTTGCAAGTTAGTTTCAAGGTTTTAATTTTATATATACATCAATATTCTAGGCAAACAATAATAAAAAAATATATTTATCATTTTCAATATAATAGAATTGAAAATATGGTAGAACCATGAAAAGTCAGGATTTTTTGGAGTCAAAAAATTCGTACCTTTCTTCCTAATAATTATGTAACTTTTGACTAAATCAAGCACTTTTTAACGCATTTCTTTTAATTAAAGCTCTTTTCCCGTACTTTCACCACAGGTTTATGGATTTTCCGTTTGCGCCTTCAGAAATTAAGTACATGACATTGAACATTAGCTAATTTTGGTTGAATTCGAAGAGCAAGAAAACAGTGTCTCGAGACACTTTTTGCACGTTGGAAAGTCATTTTGCATCGTTTAAAACGTGTAGAATTAGGTGAAAAGATTTTTTTCGCCTTTTTCCTTATGTATCTCAAAGGTTTACTTGTGCAACAATAGCAGCCTCCTGTTGTTGTAGAGCTAATTGAGCTCCATCATTAGGATCTTGTAAATCCAAATCATCATCGTCAATTACAACAGCATCTTCGCGTTGTTGAGGAACTAACTCGACCTCGTCGATGGGAGCTGGCAAATCTAAGTTCTCCTCATCATTAGCCGCATTCTATGATATTTATAATTGTAAAAAAATATTAATTTTTTAAAAAATTAATTAATATCACACCAATAATTATTATATATCTTGTACAATACTCATGCAATAAACTGGCTATACGTGCGGGTGCTAATACACGCCGTGATGTAAAGGACTACTTGTATCGTTATAAACTATTAGGTATGTGTGAGTATACATTTTTGAGTTACTAATATTTTGGAAGGGATAAACATGAGCAAAATATTTACTTGAGCATTGTCTTGCTCAACCTGATCGCGTCTTGGTCTGCCTCTTCTTCGCGGTCTATCAGCATCAGGTGGAGGTGCACGATTGACCCTTCTTCGCGGTCTATCAGCATCAGGTGGAGGTGCACGATTGACTCTTCTTCGCGGTCTATCAGCAGCAGGTGGAGGTGCACGATTGACTCTCCTTCGTGGTCTATCAGGACGAGCATTATCAGGAGCTGCAGGACGACCCCTTCTTCGACGAGCCGGCTGTTCATCTTCCTGCACATTCTGCCTGGGCCTACCTCTCGGTCTAGGAGGTGCAGCTGGGGCAGGTTCTGGCATTAGTTGCCGATCTCTCCCGACGTGTTCTCGTCGCCGTCTTCTTACGATGTACTCGTTTTCAAAGGCATTTCCTATATACAGGATTCAATAGGGAATGCAGTTTACTTCGCCTCTTATTTCTAAAATGAATAATCTTTATGATGCTTAAGTGCAAGAACGTTCAATTTTGATTGCAACTACAATCAACCTACGAACTTCCTAATTACGATTTTTAACTTTCAACCTTAAGAAAATGAAGCGCGCAAAGCATGTGTTGGATTCAGCTAGTTAACGTAAAGTTAAAATTTATGGAGGAAACTTGTAGATTACGCCTGAACGTAAAATATTTATTATAGCACTGCGTGGCTTAATTCCACGTTTAAGACACGCTTATCCGTTGCGTGAGTAGTCCTTTCTGGCACCGTGCTTATCACCCTCGCTACGATCGGGAGCTAACCTCACGGTGCCAGAAAGAACTGCTTACGCAACGGCTAAGCGTGTCTTGGCGGATTTAAGGCAGGCACTGCTATAAAATATGGTACGATACGCGTGTCTCCAGTGACATTTTTTGGCACGACGTAACTCGCCGTGCCAGAAGGTGCCACTTACGCCACTTGTATCGTAATGTACTATTTTTGCTGGTACCTGCTCCAGGATTCTGTTGAAGATTCTGACGCAAAAATTCAACTTCTAACCTTGCTTCATTTGCGTTTAGATTAACATTATCATTATCGAGCAGAACCCATTGATTGTACATCGTAACTGTAAATAATGATAAGCTCAATATATTTTTTGACAAACTTGTATCCCTTATGCTTAAAAAGATGTCGGAGTCATAAGTTTTATGTATAACAATCAGCAAGTGAAAAACAAAAAAAAAATCTTCTTCGCGGTCTATCAGCATCAGGTGGAGGTGCACGATTGACCCTTCTTCGCGGTCTATCAGCATCAGGTGGAGGTGCACGATTGACTCTTCTTCGCGGTCTATCAGCAGCAGGTGGAGGTGCACGATTGACTCTCCTTCGTGGTCTATCAGGACGAGCATTATCAGGAGCTGCAGGACGACCCCTTCTTCGACGAGCCGGCTGTTCATCTTCCTGCACATTCTGCCTGGGCCTACCTCTCGGTCTAGGAGGTGCAGCTGGGGCAGGTTCTGGCATTAGTTGCCGATCTCTCCCGACGTGTTCTCGTCGCCGTCTTCTTACGATGTACTCGTTTTCAAAGGCATTTCCTATATACAGGATTCAATAGGGAATGCAGTTTACTTCGCCTCTTATTTCTAAAATGAATAATCTTTATGATGCTTAAGTGCAAGAACGTTCAATTTTGATTGCAACTACAATCAACCTACGAACTTCCTAATTACGATTTTTAACTTTCAACCTTAAGAAAATGAAGCGCGCAAAGCATGTGTTGGATTCAGCTAGTTAACGTAAAGTTAAAATTTATGGAGGAAACTTGTAGATTACGCCTGAACGTAAAATATTTATTATAGCACTGCGTGGCTTAATTCCACGTTTAAGACACGCTTATCCGTTGCGTGAGTAGTCCTTTCTGGCACCGTGCTTATCACCCTCGCTACGATCGGGAGCTAACCTCACGGTGCCAGAAAGAACTGCTTACGCAACGGAATATGGATAACCATGTAATACCGAACACATGTACTATATAATAGTATATTATACACCAAGGGGAGAAGGCCTCCTCCCCCATGCAGTATACCATATTTTTTACCACATATGTCTGATTTTCGCGTTTTTTGAACTTAAAAATAGGGACTAATTGTCGTCGTTTTTTGACTCGACACAACTCACTTGTTGGATCAGGAAATACATAATTTTTAACAAATATTCGGTAAAAAACAAACAAGTATTAGTAAACAAAAAGGTTTACGCAATTTCAAAGAAGCGGGAGTTAAAACTCTTTTACTTACCTAGCGGCGGGAAGCGCCAATTTCCCGCCCGCTGCGCGGGCGGGAATTGTCACTTCCCACTCGTTAGGCAAGTAAAAAAAAGCCCATATCTCGTGTTTGCCACCCTCGCCTTGGGCTCGGGTGTCAATTTACACGAGATATGGACTGTCCAAGTTTTGTCCTCCCTAGGTGTGTAATATACTATTGCTCCCGCCGATTTATTTTTCTCCCGTCGGTCGAAAAACGATAACGTTAGCCCCTAATTTGAGGTAAAAAAAAAACGCGGAAATCGTACATGCGTGGTAAAAAATTATAAAACGGTCAACGTTAATTTTTAATAAAAAAAGATAGAAATCGTTAAATATTTTAACTAAAAAACTTTAATTTTAATTTAAATTACTAGGAACAATTAGACGCGCTACGCGCGTTCTAAATTCTAAATATTCTAATTGAGATTATACGAATTCAAACATAAACAGAGATCGCGCGCGTAAATGAAGAACCGATCGGAGAATGAATAGAATGTTGCATCTTTTTTTAGTTTTGAGGTAGGATTAAAACATTCAAATTACTGTAAATCAAAAAAATACATTCAGGTTTTAAAATTTTCTATATGTTCATAGGGATCATGCTCTGGCGCAACAGTCGCGTTTATACTCTCCAATTGAGAAGAAAATTAATCACCTTATATGTAATAAATATACTCATCTCAACAGAAAAGGACAGACTAATCATGATTTTAAAAAATATACAAGAGATGTAAGATTGTAAATTCCGTATTTATTGCACGAATAGGCGCGAATTTATGCTAAATAGTGCTACAAAAATTTTATAATATTTTTAGTATATTACGATACAAGTGGCATAAATAGTCCATTACGGCACGGCGTGTATTAGTACCCGAGAATAGCGAGGGAGCTAAACGCCGTGCCGTATCGGACTATTTATACCACGAGTATCGTACGCTATTTTATAGCACTGGCTGGCATAAATCCGCTGTCACGCCTATCCGTGGCCTAAGCAGTCCATTTTTGCACCGTGCAGTTAGCGCCCTAGCGTAGCGAGGGCGATCAGCACGGTGCAATAATCGACTATTTATGCCACGGATAGGCGTGACATAGATGCGGATTTATGCCACACAGTGCTATAAAATAGCGTACGATACTGGCGGCATAAATAGTCAGATACGGCACGACGTTTAGCTCCCTCGCTACTCTTGGGTACTAATACAAGCCGTGCCGTAATGGACTATTTATGCCACTTGTGTCGTAATATACTATTTTCTACCATCGGTACACAGTATATAATTAGACTTATAATATGACTCGCCTTCCTAATCTGAAAAGTTGTTCTGCTTCCATAATGCTTAAGTCAGCTTCTACTAGTTGTTGGGGTCTTCTGGTAGTAACAGTAAGACCTCGCGATACTCGTCCAAGGTTTTTCACTAATATCGAAGTATATACCGAAGTCTTGTCTATAAATTACAAAGTTAAAATAAAAAATAAGTAGATACAATACACAACAAGTACATTGTGCAAAGAGGGTAGAAAATAAGCTATAAGCTTATTTAAGGGGTGGTCGGAGCAATAGCTTCGCCAATCCGCCGCTAAGTATTTAGTAATTCCAAACTTAAAAAAAATCTGTTTTTTGTATCTATAAGCACACAGTACTCTGCGGTAACCGTTTCTCAGACATGGTGCCTCATTGTTGTGTTACAATTAGATTGCATTCAATCAAGTAGGTGAATATGATACGATAAGTATATGTATATAATATATAGGTATAATATGTATAAGTCATGATTACTAACCTTTCAAACTTATGTGAGCAAAGTTCGATTTTAAGAACGCATTTGCGTTTGCTAAGTGTCACTTCCCCACACGCTAAAATGAGCGTTCGGGAAAGTATGCGCACACAATCGTTACTTTGCCGCACGCATGCACGACTCGACACTTTGCACGCAAATGCGTCTGCAAAATCGAACATTGTGCACATCAGTAGAAAATAGTATATTGTGTACCAAGAGCGTAAAGTGGATTTTATTAAACGAGTGCAATGTTGTCGGACGCGTCGAGGTTAGCCGAAGACGACTTTTGCAACCACGCACGAGGTCCCAAAGCAGACTTGTCCTTGGTGCACACCATTTTTTTTTTCGTGACGCACGTGCGCAGTTTTACGTTTTTTTGATACTTATTACATCACAATTTTTTTGATATCGTAACAGCGGATTTATGCTATTCAGTGATATGAAATAATGTATCATAAGTCGTTCTTCATGGCGCACTCACTACGCTTTGGCGCTTATACACGCCGTGTTTGATATATTATTTTTCCCAATGCATAGAAAAAATTAATTTTCTATTCGTGTATTATGCATAAAAAATTGCCTATTGTGCCCTCAGCTCCCACTCGTAATCAAATATCTCTTGCTGGAAAAAAAATCCGGTTTTCCCCTTAGTTGCACAATGTACGGTTTTCCTAAGTTGCATTAAACATTTAAACATGCTTGGATAGATAAATGCACAATTTTCTATGCTACTTTCAAGCATAAAGAAGGGCCTATTTCACGGGCATGTTAGGTAAAATTTCTTGTAGTTACCTAGATAGTTCCAAATATTGGGGTGACGTCCAATTCTCTTCCCAAGATACAGATTTGTATTCTCGCATGTATTGTTGCTACGGATTGGTTGCTCATACACGGAAATGACGTTGGCCAAAGGCAGCCAAAAGGTTCTTCACATATAATAATCGTTCGTAATTTTGGATACAGTTTAAATATGAGGATAACAATAGAATTATAATTTAAATTAATTATAATTATAATTTTAATTATTTTTTTAAATTATAATTCTGTGGCTGACGGGCAAAATTACATAAGTTAACTTTTCCCGAAAATCGAGAGAACTGTGGGTTTCATATCTTCGAACAGACCTTTCTCATGTAAAGATGTCGGGAGTTACTGAAAGGTTGGCCTAAGGCTAGGATACACCCAAGAAATGTGAATAAGTCCAGTTTTCCGATTTTGTTCCCGAACTAACGGCACAAGTCTACTTCAAAATGAGTATTTTATGCGGAGGTGGCTTCCTCTAGGACCTGGTATTGTTGATTGACAACAAAACATTACCTTTTAACCCGTTTCCAGACATTGCAATGGTTATATCGGAAAAACAACCAAAAATCGATTTTTATGATTCATGGTCCTTGTGGTGAACAAAACGAAAAATCTCCTTGTATGGAAAATATAAAATGTACTTCCAAAAAGTTTTCAAAAAGTTTTAATGAAAACACTATAACTAACACTGGTTATCCTCTGTATAGGCGAAGAAAAGATAATCGAAAAATATATTTTTCTTCAAATACCTGGGCGGATAATAGGTTTGTTGTACCCTATAATCCATATTTACTTTTAAAATATAATTCCCACGTAAATCTTGAAGTATGTTCAACAGTATTATGCGTGAAGTATTTGTTTAAATATTGCTATAAAGGGCATGATTGTGCATTTATTGAAATGAAATTAGACCAAAAACATATTAATGATGATACAAATAATATTCAAGAAAATGTTGTGTACTGCAACATTTTCTTGAATTCGTTAATCGTTCTTTATATACTTTACACCTATAGACACAAGCCCTCCTACAGTATACTCCTATATCATTATATTCTCCCGATACCTTCCAGGCCTTTCCTCTCTCTGCTTTACCGTTAAATAATTATTGAACTAAGAATATTCATATGTATACCGTTGCGGACCTCTTTGGTCATTTAAGCCTTGAGACATTTTACACTCTTGTTTATAAAAATCATAACAAACGTATATCTTACGCCTAAACTAAGTATTAGTCACATGCATCGTGTGCCATCGACACTCTGTAATCTCCGCTTCTTTCTCACGAGACTCTTCTGCGAAGAGCCATCGATAGCCGATATATATCCGTTGACACTCTATATATTCCGCACTTGTATATCTTTAGCTTATAAACAGTTTGCTCTGGTTTCTTTCCGATACACACTATGTATAGCCTTCTCATGCAAGTCAAGACAAGAGGACTGAGTAACCGTTGCATCAGCCGCTATAACGTCAATACGACTTCATGGTTAGAGAGAGAAACGTCCTTAAATAGAAACCAGAACGTCGCCTCCACGTGCCACCGCCTCCTCCAATAGAACGAACTTAGATCATAGCGCTCGCCGCCCAACAGACATCGTCTCAGACTCTTCCCTTTCCATAGTGTTAAATCCATGCATACGCCCTCGTATCTCTTGATGTTCTCCTATTACCTCCTCGTCTCCGCAGCCCGTATCTCTCTCAATTTTGCAACTAAAAAGTTATGTTAAATATAAAAATTATGTAAAAGCCTTTATTCTTCACCGCGACTTCGTCGAACTCAGTAACACGCATTTTTCAATATCGAAAACCGGAAGACTATACATCCGCGATAACAACATCGTCCACATATAACTCAAGTGATACGATACAAGCCGAAATTCACGAACAGTCCGGTGATTGTATGTCAGTTCTTTTCTAATAATTTACCTTATACTTCAAGTCAGTTGTTGGATAAAACTTTTGTCCTAGTGAGACCTTGTACGCACATGTACCTAATTTTATAACTCTTGCGTTTTGTTCAGTCTATACTTCGCCGTGTGTCTGTCCATTGCGTCGCACCTCGTCGCCGGTCGAAGCTGACTCTTGTAAATTTATTTTAACCGTATAGTAATTCGCCGTGTGCTGTGCCATGCGTCGCACCTGCGTCGCCGCCTGAAGCTTGACTCTTGTAACTTATTACTTTAAGTCTAGTATTTCGCCCGTGTGCTGTGCCATTGTCGTTGCACCTCGGCGCGCCGCGTCGGAAGCTGACTGCTTGTAATGTATTTAAGTCCTAGTAAGTTTCGCTCCGTGTGCTGATGCCATTGCGTATGCCACCTCGTCCCCGCCGGGTCGAAGGCTGACTTCTTCGTAATTTATTTTAAGTCTAGTAATTCGCCGTGTGCTGTGCCATTGCGTTGCACCTCGTCGCCGGTCGAAGCCGACTCTTCTTCTCGTTTATATAATACATGTGTCACATCTTCGGACGTTTCTTTCCCGAATGTGAATGATAACGAAGTAATTATTGACGCGATCCGTAATCGCAAGTATACTGACTTAGACTTCGATAAAATAAGTATAAATGATACACCGGCTGATTCGAATGATAACATTTCTAATCTTTATTTAGGCGTGAATTGTACGTCCGCCCGTAAGCAGCAAATAAGTAATAATAAAAGGCCTTGTCAAGACAATCAACTTGTTTTAGCTGATAAAAATGATAATAAATTGACTGATTTAAATAATAAAAATTCTGATACAAATTTACAAGTAAATGATTTTGAAAAACACGATAATGTAGAAAGCATTTTTATTAACAATGAAGAAGTTTCTAGTATTAGCTTACAGTTCGATGAGATCAATCCGGAACGCGATAAGCCAGACGAAGTTTATAAAAATGACAGACAGACTAAACATGTCGAAAGGAAATACGATGAAAGAGATTTTATGGGTTTAGTGTCGAGTGAACCGACACCGTCGATCGTTGAATTTTTAAACAGCTTCGATGAGATCAATCCCGAACGTGATAAACGCGATATACAAGACGACTTATCTGTT
>VCDM03000358.1:0-15545 GCA_012977825.3 Pteromalus puparum
CCTTGGGTAGAAAGCTTCCGTTTTTGTCGTGAAATGCTTGTATATCTATTACATAGTCTGTTTTCTCCATGATGACTAGAGTGCGAGTGCGCTGAGGGCGAGAGTTGCGAGCGGACTGTCGTATGGTGTTTCAGAGGCTGCAGGCCCTTCCGTTTTTCCACTTCTCTCTTTCGAGGGCTATCTCCCTCTCCCTCTTTCTAGGGTGCCGCTGTGTGTGTGTGTGTGTGTGTGTGTGTGTGTGTATGTGTGTGTGATTGAGTTTACGAGTTATAGTCTATGACGACTTGCCTTGCTGGATCTATTTCTAAAACGTTGTCAAATTCTGAATATAGTATGCAGTTTATAGTTTTAGTTAATGCTTTTTCGAAGCGAACTTCGATTCTGATGGATCCGTTTTTCACGAGATTCCAGTGTCCGGCGTAATGAGCTGATAGATCAGGTGTGAGATCGAATGCAAAAAGACAATAGCCGTCGGCGTATTCCTTGCGGTCGATATCGTTGCCTTCGTTCATGTAATTTACAAGATTATTTTTCGCGAGAAAGCCTATAGATACAAAGCCGCCTCTTTCGTTGTAGAACAATTTCATGCATAGTTCCCTTCTACCGGGTAGTGTCAATGCGTCGTTTATTGTGTCAACGAGACATTGCATAGTAGTGTATGTACCATGTTGAAAGTATCGGGGTGTTTCAACATCATTGCCATACTTGAGAATGCAGTCCTCGTGGCGTAGATGAAATGTTGTGCATGGAATGTGTATTTCTGAAATACCAACTAACCATCGCCCGTGAAGTTCAATTTCTTTGGGCAGTCGTGTCGAAAAGCTTGTAGTTGTGTTATTAGGATAGTACTTTGCACTGCTGTTGCTCGGGAGAAAGATGGTAAATTCCGTTTGATTCATTGTTTTTAAATATTCTTCAAATCTGCAGCTGATATCCAAGAGTTGAATTTTTCGGGATAACCGACCCAGCTGACGAGATACTGTTTTTTCTTGCCTTTGCCTTTGGTGCGTAAAATTTTATCAATTTTAAATTCTTGCTCTTTGACTCGTTTCTTGTGCACAGCAGACAGTTCTTCGGGATAGAAAAACCCCTCAATTTCTTCACCTTGTAAGTCGCACAGTTTGTAGATAAATAGAGCTTGTCTTTTTAAAACATTTGTAATTTTAAACACTTCTTCACTCCATGATTTTTCAGCACCTTTTTCAAAAATATTCTTTTCTCGACTAATGCGCACATACATGCCAGTCTTGTATTTCGGTCTTTTACGAAGAGGCTGTCTCCGCATAGCGCGTTTAACTAAATTTTTTCGCGCTTTGTGCGCGTTATATATGGTCACACTTGCTGGCTCCATTTTAATCGTAGAGTGCGGTGTTTTATTGTAAGCGTCAACCAATAGCTGTAAAACGTCAATGTATCGTTTTGTATTTTTATGTGTAAAATATCTGTACATGCGTTCTTTGAGCGTTCTGTTGAATCGTTCAACAACAGCGGCTTTCACATCAGGGTTGCTTACAACACGAAAATAAATATCGTTATCTTTGAGTAACTTCTGAAAAGTGCTACCGACAAATTCCTTTCCACGGTCTGTCTGTAGTATGTGTGGTTTCCGGAGACTGGTGTCGAGAATTTTTTTAAACGCTGTTGAAACTGCGTGTGTTGTTTTATCGCGTAGGGGCTGAACCCAGACAAACTTGGATAGAACGTCAATCACCACTAAAATATAGCCAAAATTGTCATTGTACGACTTTAAAGATGTGAGCTGGATGAGATCGGCTTCCCAAACATGATCTATGCCATTCACGTTGTAGAATAATCGCGGAAATTTTCGTCGAATAGCTTTGTGAAGAGTGTAGGTATCGTGTTTTGTGAGCCACTTTTTGATCTTGTCTGCAGAAAATTTATCTTTATTTTCACGAATAAGATTCCTAGCTCCGGAATAGCTGGCTGCATGTCGGGGGTCAAAGTATTGTTTTTCCAAACGTTGATTCATAGTGCTTTTAGCCATTTTTTAGGTGATTTTTTAGGTGTCGAGGTATACACGGTAGTGGCGCGCCTTCTCCTTGTAATTTTACTAGAGCCAAGTAATGCAGTATCGTCCTTGGTAGAATCAAAACCTCCGCTATCATGCTCGTCCTCGTCGCCGTCGATGGCTGATGCAAATTCAGACTTTGACTTTCCGAGATTAGCGATTGTTTGATTACTGTAACTGTCTAATTTACTCCAGTCTTTACTCGTAGATGCAGCACCACCGATGCTCCAGAGTTCCGTATTGCCAATAAACTCTTTAGGCACGTTGAGAGCACGGAGCAATCTTGCAAATTCTTTTCTTCCAGTGGCTTTGTATTTTTTTCTAGATCGTGCGGCTTCGTTGACCAAATCTATAATGTTTGAATTGTGAATTTTTTCACCGTCAATGTATACTGTACCGCGAGCATCCCAAAATATACGCTCAGTGTGTGATTTTAAATGGTTTAATAATAGCTGTGTGCTTTTTTTGAAAAGTTTTGGAACGCTTAGTACAATTAAATCGTCTTGCATGGGTTCCGAGTGTAGAGGATTTTTTTCACTAGATGTTGCCCATGGTTTACGTTTTTCTTCCATAAAGAATAAGTATCGACGCAAAGCACTAAGGTACTGTGTTAAACGATCTTGATCATTTGTATATGTTGTTGAGTCGAGAATTTTTTTCATCTCATCATCCAGACGACTGAGATTATCACCGATAGTTTGACTAGTCATTTTTTTGATGCTCGACATTTTTTTTTCAGCGTAAAATTGATAATACACCCTCCAGTATAGGTTGTAGAAGAAACGGTAGAAAACTTCCGCCTTTTTGAACAATGACACGTTTTATACTTTTCCAAGAATTTTGACGACTCTTTGCAGCCAATTTTCTTAAAATTTGTTTATGTTTTTTAAGCTTCTTCTTTTGATGGTTTTTTAACGAGACTGTTCCGTAAAGGACGTTTAACGCGCACTCGCCAATATACTTGATTAATTTTTCGTCAGCCAATTTTAAGAGAGCTATACGCTGATTTTTGTCAGAATGTCTAAGAGCATCCAAGAGAGCGATATATTTTTTAGATATAAAAAAGACAAGATAGACTTGTCGGGCTAGATGTTGAATCTGTGCACGATCGCGTGGATTTTTGAATAAGACAATATACGATGCATTGAGGCTAATGTCTCGAGCATATGCGCCTTTGTGGAACAGATTTTGTGTGATGAAAAAGACAGATATGTTCTTGTGGTGTGAGCCTTTAGTAAAGAGATCGACAATAACGTGATTCGAGGCTTCGCGCATCATATCGTCGATTATCAAGAGTTTTTTCAGGTGCGGATCGTTTGAGTAATCCTCGACTTTAGGCAAACCTTCTCGAAACTCTATAGTCTTGCCGTTTCTTAGCAATTTCTCACTTTTGTAGCCATCCTGCCACTCGGCGTATTAAAATAAGATTCTGTCAAATGTCACATTCTGCATTTCATCATAAAAGTTAAAAAGCGCTTATAAACGAAGATTTCCACACGATGTTGTGCGCATATCATGCTTGTCAAGGATGGTGTCCAACGAGTATCCATGATGATGACGATGATGCTGACGGGATAAGCACACAATAACAACTAAATGTTGTTATAAAAAAACGAGCATATTATTCAGCTGCGGGCGGCGGCGGCCGGCGGCGCGCGGTGGTAAGCTAATTTACCGGCTTGCTTACAAGAGCTCTGTATCGGCGGGGGCAGTTAGCTTACAACAACGACCGCTAGTCTCCATGCAGCGCTGTTAGCTACGGGGCCCCGCACGTGCGCCGTTCTTAGCCTAATAGCTTCCACCCCCCCCCTTGCGCAAAATGTGTGTGTGTGTTCTAGCGGAAAGACTCCCCCTCCTAGACTGCGCCACTTGACTCGACCCCCGCATTTGTCACAGTTGGACAGCAGTGCGTTGCTAGCTGTATGCCAGTGAGAAGCTGTAAAGTGAAAATATCCGTGATAAAGTGTAATATTTCAAAATGACAGTGTTGGTATTGGCCTCGCGAGATATTCGATTGGCGCTCCTATCGCCCCAAACCAAAGGATTACGCATCACCCGCTTCAACACGCCCCTCATCGTTTTATGTAACAGACTAGTTGAGCGAGGATGGTTATATCAAGCAGCTCGAAAAAGCCATGCTGGCATTATATAAAACAGCTTCTGGCACAAAATTACTTTCTAGGAGCTTACAAGCTACGTAATACTTGAAAACAGTAAAATTTTTTGTTAAAACCATGATGTATGTCGAACTAATTTTATTTTTTTTGTGCGCAGTCACAGTCATTTTCTCTGTTTGAGCGACTGTAAACCGCACACGATGGTCGTCACGGAAAATCGGACGCAGTTACTTAGCTGTTATCGGCAGCGTGTCAAGATCTGGATACTTGGGCAGCTGCGGTACAAATTGACAGAAGAGCACCGAAGACCGTGGAAATCTACGTTTTTGGAGGCAATTTCGTGGATGCTTACTCACCGCGATCAATCGTATGTGCGTTAGACTACATTACCCCACACCAACGTCCGACGGCTGCTCATTGGGACAAAAATGGCATGTAGCTATTTTAGAACTCGAGACGTTAGGCTGCAATATCGCGAAATTTACAAACAACGGGTCTTCTGAAAACTGGCCTATGTCTATCTCAGAGTTTCCGGTCCTAAGAGAATGTAATTTCATGTTAATACGGACTCGTATTTTTTAACGTCGCGCTGTAGCAGCCAGTCGGCGACTGAGACATCCGATAGGTTAATGTACGATAAACCGGTAAAGTATAAACAGCGCAACTACTATTTATTAAAAAACATGTAATTTTGATATTGCTATAATGATAATAAATATTTTTAAAAAATAAAAACTTGTAATAAGACACAAATAATATAATTTTATTTATTTTAATTTTCATTAAAAATTTATTTAAACTTATAACTAAGAATACACAATATTTATTTTATATTTTTACAATATGATACAGTATTCTAGACGCTACGCTATATTTATACATTCATACACGATTTCTACAGGGTCGTTTGACTCGTACGTACACTCGCACACAATCATAGGCTCATCATCATCGTCGTCATCGTCCAGCGTTATAACAGTCGCCGAAGCCGGCAGTCCAAAACGTAAAAACGACGGCTGTCGCGGCGGAGGGGTTGGCGATGCCGGCGGCCCAAAACGTAGCGGTGACGGGTCTCTCGGCGGGGGGCTTGGCGATGCTGGCGGCCCGAAATGTAGAGGCGATGGGTCTCGCTGCAGCGGCGCCCGGCAGTCGTAAACCAACCCCTCCGTCGATGCTGCGTCGGTCATCGACTCTTGCGAATGATACGCCGAGTCGTCATCTGTCCACTCCTCCGTATCGTCAAAATCACCCCAGTAATTGGGTTGATTCTGGGGGCGGTGTGGAACTGGGTCGTAAATTCGACCATACTCCTCAATATCAATCCACTCGGGACCCCAAACGGGTGGTGGCGACGATGCAGGCGCATACTCACTCCACTCCACTGAGCGTTATCCCGCCCGATTAAGCAGCATGCTGTCGCAGTTGACGATAGCCTCGACCGTACTATTTGCTACACGCATTTTTCTGCAATAATTAGAAAATATTTTCAACATTAAAAGTCTATTGTTTAAAAATTTTTACAAAAGAACTTTTGTTTAAAATAAATACCTTATAGTTTGCTGCGCTGACTGCTGTTGGTGGTGGTGGTGGTGGAGGTGTAGTGACAGTTGTCTACTACTGTGGACAGCAGTTGTATTGCTCATACTGCTACTGCTGGTATATGCTGTTCGACACTCAAATCCCTGTCAGAAACTAAGTCGTGACGGTTAGACTTTGCTGCTGTTGCTGCAAGGGCTGTTTGCTGGCGAATGTGCATCTCAGTCGCGACACCTTTGGTATATATACCCCGCGAAGCTCTGTCCATCGTCTCTTCCCTTTCCTCCTGCGCATTTTTTCACCCCGTTTGTTACGGATACCTTGCTACCTGAAATCTAGTCGCAAGCCATACAATCAATGATGCGCCAACCAGCGAAAACTTTCTACGTCTTCCCCCGTTGAACCATGCAAATAAAGACACATGTGTCTGGCAAATGTCGCGCAGATCACGTACAATTCGCGCCAAAGACATCTGAAATAATGTTTACACAGAAATCCGATTAAAAACTACGAATAACAATTATTTATACAAAAATCATTCTTTTATATGACATTGTATACAAGTATATTGGTGTGCGGTTACATTTAAACTTGCGGGTCCTGCCTTACAGATATAATTCCGAGAATATTCTTAAACAACAAACCTTATAGACTTTTCTTATCGACGTTTTTTTCTATAATATGCACCACGTCCGACACGTGTGCATCTCTTACAAAGATCCTCAACATTTCATCTTCTATACGTATAATCTAGGCAAGAAGGCTGCCAACATTGTTGCAGACTTACAATCGCGGGCATATATTTCTCCTAAAAATAAGCCTTTCATATACTCACGTCATTGGTGACATTGTTAGTATATTTAAATAAATTTATCACGGCATTAATTCGCTTATAGTTAACGCTTGTCGCATCATTGTATATTTGCCCTTAACTAAGCTGCTGAAGAAGACTTGTTTCTGCCATACAAGACCGTTAAACTGCTTCTTATCAGTTCGGATAGTGCTATTGCACTGCGGTATAGCGCGGAGTTATGTTTGCTGACACTCACACGCGCTTCTCTACACGCAAAACCCAAATACGCTCGACAAGCTAAAAATTGATTAGAAAACAATTTATCTACTTTTTTATAACTCGTAGGGGTGTAGGATATTGTCGGCAAGTCAACAAAAGCGTCTCTTTCAATACGGACAGAACAAATGTTTTCTTCATTTACAGACACACCTCTATAGCAGTCCGGCGCAATACATTATTTGTTACACTTATAGTATTACTAGCCTAAATCCTCGCCATCTTCACATTTACATCATGATGCTTTTCGCATCATTTTAACTATTTTTTTTTTTTTTTTTTAAAGTGCATTCGAACTCGAAAGTTCATGCTCTCATCTACGCAAGCCTTCCACTATCCCTATTTTGTTGCTAACCCTATCCATTTCGCGCCGTCCCGCCCTTATTTTCAGTTAAGTCCGCTTTACATTGTCCTCCCACCTGCCGTCTAGGTCTACCTAGAGGTCGCGATGTATTTTGGCTTTCCGTTTCATTAATGCGCGACCTGCCGATTGCGCATCAATTATCCCATTCTTGCAACTGCCTGCCCATCTTAGCTCTTCGCGATTTAATTATTCTGTTTATATTCGGTTGACGCGTATAGGTTATGTAGCTCGTCGTTTTGCAGTTCCTCACTCCCCGGTATCCTCATCTTTCTTTTGCCCGATATTTTTCGCGAGAACCTTATTTCGAAACACCCTAAAACGCCGTTTTCTTCCGCTTTAGTAAGCACCCAAGTTTCGCCACCCTGCTACAGGATTTACCGGGCATTTGTATTAGTCCTATATTCCTTACTTTTACATTTCTAGACAGCACGTTTTGATTTGTAATCTATTCACGGGTTGTCGTAGTAGCAAGCCATTACTCCGAATGAAGCTCTTGTTAATCTCGGCCTTTTAATTTCGCTTTCGCATCGTTATTGGTTGTGCCGTAAATATCTGAATTCGCTAACCTTTTCAAAAGGTATAATTTCCGACTCTAAATCACCCTCACCTTCGCAAATGGCCCAATTTATCCATGATCATCTATTTCGTTTTCGATTTCGCTCACCTCTAAACGTTTCCTCAGCGCCTTATGAGAATTTCCGCGTATCTCGCTACCCTGCCCACCGTTATCCCCTAGTATGTCCAAGTCATCCGCCATACCTAGAATTTTGTGTTTTTTCCGTTAAGGGTTGCCACCTTGCCCCCAGTCTGCCTTTTTTTCTATACAACATATTCTAGCGTAAGTTTAAAAGAGTACTGTCCTAGAGAGACCGTCACCTTGTTTCAAACCGTCGCGTATCATGAATGATTTCGGATACGTTACGGCCTACTCGGACCTTTCCCGGCTTTCCGCTTCAGAGCATATTTGAATTAATTTCACGAGTTTTTTGCGGTACTCGAGGAGCACCAGGATTTGATACATTTGCTTCGTTTGATAGAGTCATACGCATGTTTTTAAAGTCTATAAATAGTTGGTGTATTGTTTCGCATGTTCCCATTTTTTCTCTAACAACTGGCTCTTATAGCTAAACATTGATCGACGTCGACCTGTTACGCCGGAATCCACACTGATAGTCTCCTTTATATCTTCCGCGAAGGGCGTGAGTCTGGCCTGTATTACCGTTTGATAGAACTTAGCAGGTAGCTAAAAGTGAGATTCCCCGTAGTTATTGCAATCGGCTCTTATTCTCCCTTTTGAAAATCGGTATTAATGATAGATTCTTCCAGTTTCCGGTTCGCTTTCATTTTTATCCACAATAGCACATACTAGTTCAAAATTTGAGTGTAAGTCGCGTGCCCGTATATTAAGTAAGTTCAGCTGCGTATAGAATCGTTTTCCGCGCCTTATTGTTTTTAGTTTTCTTGATCCGCTTCTACTTCTTTGTAGGTCGGTTCCTTCCATATCGGAGTTCCGCCAGTCTGGATTTCGTCTCCCGTTTCCTCGCAGTTTTCATGTACGTTTATTAATTATCAAATATCCTTTCCACAGCTTAGCATCTCATTTCGCTTGCTAAACGAGATTCCCGCCTGCTCATCTTTCATTCTTAATTGCGATCTATCTTTGGGAAAAACCCTTCCTAATAGCGTTAATTCCTTTGATACATCTCGCGCGGGCTTATTATCCTTACTATTTAGTTCTATTTTTCTAATCTGATTCTTTGATACTCGCGCTTTATTGTTCCTGTAAATCGCCCGCACTTGCCTTCTTATTTCGTTGGTACTCTTTCTTACGGCCCCTTATTCGCCTTCATTGTGTACGCTGTCTAATTTGGCCTTTTTGTGCGCCTTTAAGACCAGAGTTCGCACTCTTCGTCATAACCATGGTTTTGCTCTTTGGCTTTTTCTTTCTACCTAGCACTTTATTTCGCGGCCTCTTTTATCGCGTTTTTCGATATCCCCCAAAGCTTTCGGGTCGTCATCTACCTCGTTCGCGTGTGCATCCGTTTCTTCGAGTACCTGAACCGATTCCTTATTTTACTTGATACTTAATTCGTTCTTATCGTTCCGTAGCTTTTCAATATCGAACCCGTTTCTACTTTGCTCGCCCGTTTACTATTTTGCCCAGCTATAATTGGCTCTAAATTTGCACTACTTAGAAAATGATCCGAGTCGCAATCCGCCCCCTATAGCGTCTACGTTCAAGCACTTCGTGTGGCGCTCTTATCGATAAGAAAGTGAATCATTTGATTTTTCGCTGGCTCCGGTCCGGCGATGTCCACTTACTTGTGTTATATCCTTGTGCTTGTAAGCACGTACTCTTTACTATAGATACTTTTGCCGCGCCGAAATTTATTGCACTCTAATGCCGTTATCGTTGCCTGTTTCGCTTCGATTGCAGACTTTCCTTGCTATGGGCCTAAAACATTTCCTCTTTCCCTATTTAGTAGACGTTGAAATTGCCCCCACTACTTTTTTGGTGGTCATAAACGCGAACTGGTCGATTAATTTGCTCCAAGCTTCCGTACATAAGGATCTTCACCTCTTCCCTCTTTGTCCTTCCGCTAGGGACAATGCACGTTAATTAACCACGCTAATGTACCACGCTCCTTCGATGACGATATCGAGAGTCTGTCGTTTTACGAATTTGAAACTTTTACCGCGTGTATAATTCTTTGCCCGCTAATCAGAAATCCGGCTACCTACGGGAATGTTCGCTCGCGCCCCGCTACATAAATGTCTGAATTTTTCGTCCTAACATACCGCCTTATCTTGCCACCGAGTTTCTTGTATAGCTACTAAAGTCTAATGATTGTGCCCCCGACCAGCTTCTTTTAAGATTTCCCGTACGCGCCTGACTTGCTGTATAAACTGCGCACATTCCACGTTCCTACCTTTGAAGTCCCTATGATTTTGTTTGGTTTGTTTTTTGATGCCATTGATAGTATCGTGAGAACCCACGCTTTTGGATCCTGTTTCCGATCGCAGGTGACTCGTGAATCATCCGTTCTAGAGGTGATAATCCAACCTCTCTAGAACTACAGTATGAGGCTCCGACTTTGATAAGGACGAGTCAGCTCATCTGCGCCGACACACTACGGAATCACGCTCGTATCCTAACGCCCCCTTACAAGGCCAGCGCGCCTACGCTGGCTTTCGTTGCGATGTAAGACCACGGTGGCGAATCATTCTACACATCCCCTTTCGGGCCAGTTTCATCCGCTCCCGCATCTCCACGGACAGCAGGATTTTTCGTTATGTGTGCTAAGAGAGATAGATTATAGACATAGTTAGGTATGAAGGAGAGTGATAGGAAAAATATGTTAGTGTCGTTGTTGTGGTGCTTGCATAGTGTTTCTAGATTTGAATGCGTTCGATCGCCAGTGTGGGCCTCATCACACCACGCCCGGGCCTATCGGCTGTCCGCGGCTGTATTTCGATTTATTCGCCCAGCCCTAACCTCTTCTCAGGGCCGTTCCTCTATCCGCAACCTGAGGACGCGCCGTGTAGTGTGATAGGCACCCACCGTCCGCTCTGGACGCACAGCATTTTAACCTATACAATATTAAATTTAAATTAATACGCCGAAATTTATTCTTTTTCACCATTTTCATAGTTTGTCTAAACCTTCTTACTTTTACTAATATCTTTAAAAGCTTCCATCGCCTCTTTTCGTAACGACGATATGCCATAAATTTAGCCCTGCGGAGGCAAAACATTCTATGTACGCCAGGCCCGTATTCTTCCGTTTCCCAACTCATCCGTAAGTGTCCAAATACGGGCCCTGTAGGCGGTTCATAATAACCAGCCGGCTTTCGATTTAGTTTTATATATAACAGAGCTCCGTATGCATAGTATAACCACACGCCTATCCAATTTAATTAAATTATACTAAGAGCGGTTAGACGGCTGCGCTGTCGTGTACGCAAGGATGAGACATTAGTATTAGCCGAGTTGGATTCGATCTCCTCTCTATACCTCCATGTATGATACATAACCATATCATTTGCAGGCAGAAAATTTTCGATAACTATGTCAGGATTCGTAACAAATTTTAACATTTCTTTTCGCGATCGAGTTATATGTGTTTGCGGTAAATTGCCTCTTTGCCCGAACTTGCCCCATAGCGTATTTAGACACAATTTAGCTACAGAGCGTAAACCAGAGTTTTTGCTAATTTTATCGTAATCTAATTTTATACCCTCTGCACGCTCGTAATTCTCAATATATGCGCGCTTTTCCGCTTCAGTTACAACACCTACAGGAAAGCCCGAACTCTCCTGTTTAATTTTTAAAAAAGTATCAATATAGCCGGCGAATAACCCTCCGGTACGTGTGACGGGATCGTATTTTGTAACCTCGTACTGCCAAATAACACTAATCGCCTTGAGTGAATAACCGTATTCTAATGCCTTCTTTATTTCTAGCGCGACCCATGTCCCCGACAAAATAGATCTTTCTCGTTATTGTGATCGCAATCGTCCTGATTCATCGTTTCGCAGCAGGACCGACACAGTGGAAAGAGTAGTCGATTGTGCATTTTAAAAGGCAATACCGGATGAAATAAATTGCGCGGCGGAAGAATCTCACACTGCACAAGACCCTCGACGTTTTCGCTAAAAAGTTCAAAATTATCTCCGGCTAACTTACGACACATATTTCCGACATAAATTTTCGGGTGACCGATCGGAAAAACACCCGTTTTACAAATATAAGGATATAGCGAACACACATCGAGATATCGTATCTGCTCGCCAGCTCTGGCTCTGGCTAGAGTTACAACGTTTCCCGTGCGACCCCCGAAAAAAGCATCGCGCGGCTTCAATAAGACATTCTTTGCTAACGGATGCTGACTAATAAAGTTTTTAAACGCGTCATTACCACGATAATTTTTCTCGAACTCGCACTCCCAGAGTTCAATTAACTCGTAACCGTACGATTTTATTCTTTTCGACATTATAATTGTGTTTTTATACCGCTGTCCAAATGTCGTTTTATCGGACAAAAGACGGTCGCGATCTTTTAAATAACAACGCGGACATCCATGCCAATAACAGCCGTGAAACTGATAAACCCTGCCTTTGCCTCATCTCGTCGCTAAAAACCGTCAACGAGAGGGCCTTCGACTAAACGGATGCTCGCGAGCTCTTCGCTCGCTCTACCCACAAAAGCCACTCTATAATTTCTGAGAGTGATTTCCGCACGCAAATGACCCCTGGTCGTTTTAAGACCAATTGTATCCCTTTTAAAAAATTTTTCGAAATACGCAGAGAACACGCGCTGGCAAGAGTCACACTCTCTGCAAATGGATCGACATTTGCGACATCTAAGAAATTTTCCTAAAATGCATAGCGCTTCTCGCCAAGACTGTAACATCTTGCTGGACAATACTCTACTAATTCTTTAGTCAAATCGAATACAGAATCAGCAGGTATTGTCGCGTACAGTTATAAAAGTCGGCGCGTTCCTGAACAGTCATACTGTCTGGAGAATACATTTCTGCAGACGGATATGGTCCTATGTAGTCGGCGTTTGCTGTCGTGTTGAACCGATGAGGAAATATCCTTTTTAACGTCTGTGTCAAGACCAAACGTTTTGGCAAAGCAGATCAATTTAGACAGTATATTTATTTATTTATTTATTTATTGACCATATACATATGTCTTATAAGAAAGACATCCTATAGAGAACAAACTTAGTTGTCTGTACATAGGGATGGTACATTTAAAAAAAAACTTAGAATCTAAACTTAAAAAAAACTAAATAATAAGTACAGGAAGATGTCGAGCCAATCTTCCTGATAAACAGTTTAATATTTAACGGCAAAAGTTAAGTAACAGTACAAAATAAATCTCTCTTTGATCAAATCAATATTTCTCTCTTTATAAATACTTTTAGTCTCTTCTTAATCGCGACTTTGCTAATCACAAGTGCTTTCAGATCATTTGTTAGCAAGTTGAAAATATTTAACGCCAACAAAGTAGCTATTTTTGCTTATAGCTTTATCAATTATTGGCAATTGAAGACTCTTATTTCTAGTATTGCTTTTGCTATTTATATATTTATTTCTTAACGTAGCATAATGATAAGATATAGCTTCTAAATGGAATAATTGCTTTACTGTAAGTGGCGGGTCTTGACGCTGAAAATTATTTTTGGTTATAATTTTCAATATTTTCCTCTGATACCCTGTATTAGATAAACAACAATTATTGTACAAGTATTTTGTTTTTTAACAAATAATTTCACATGTTTATCCATTTCATGTTATAATCAAAAATTAGACCTAGATATTTATAACTTTTCTACTCTTTTTATTGTATTATTGCCTATCTCAATATAAATGAGACAGAACACTATGGCAGTAGCTACCATAAGCAAGTATATTACAGTTTTTTTAACATTTAAAGATAATTATTTACAGTAAGCCACTTTGCGACTTCCCTAAGATATTTGTTCATTTTCTCTTGAGCTGACTCCCACGTGTTATCACTAGCAATGAAACGGTTGTCGTCAGCATAAGAAACGACAGTATCATCTTGCATAACCTCTCAGTAGGTCATTACGTATAAAATAAAAAATAACGGTCCTAGTATGGCGCCTTGGGGAACTCCGATGGGTATATCTTGTATCACTTTTCAAATTCTTTATTTTAACGCATTGTTTCCTACCAGAGAGGTAGCTGTTATTAATTTAAGGCACTGCCTCTTATTCCATAACTGCTCTAGTTTATCCAATAGGTTTTCTGTGATCTACCGTATCAAAGGCTTTAGCTAAGTCTAAGAAAGTAGTTATAATTTGGCTTCGATTTGTCGATTTTTTATATATTATGTCTGAAATATAATTTAACGGCATCCGTTGTGCCTCTATTTTAACAAAACCAAAATTGTTTTCTGATATGATATTGCATTCCATTTAGAAATAAATAAACCTATTATACAAGATTTTCTCAAATATCTTTGCTAAGTTCGATATTATTAGTATATCGCGCCTATAGTTAGTCATACATGACCTGTCACCAGCCTTTTTTAAATAGGAACGTGTCAGCTTGTTGTAGACGCAGGATGGCCAGGAGGCTGCTTGTATAGACGTATTAAAAAATATGTTCTAATGGTATTCTATAGATTCAACTAGGAATTTGATCGTTTTTGCACTTGATATTATCAACACTCCAGTCTTGTATTTTCAGAGAATCTATGGTGTGTTCGAATCGTCAACAGCAATTGGTAGGATATATAAGATTGATTGCATTTTTATCTGTAATGTAGGTTGATCTGTATCTGTTTCAGGGATTGTTTACTCAAGTCTATTCCGTATTTTGCCAAAATAATCATTCATGTGGTTTAGCTATAGATAATGTCAGGTCTTACAATTTTTGCTGTTTATGACTAAGTAATCAGGTGCACTTGTTTTGTGGTGGCCCTATTTTTATTAAGTTTGAGTATTAATGTATTCCATAGTGTATTGGATTGTTAAGAATCTTTTATATTTCAGTATTCGCGAAATTTGTATCTTCGCATTTTAATGACTCTATTTAAATTTTTTTTCGTAATTGGTGAATCCATTTTTTATCTCCAATTAGTTTGCGGTTCAATTTCCACAATGTTATATAAATTTTCTTTAGTTTTGACACGAGACTTGCGATTGCTTTATGTTATCCACTATTTTTCTTCGGCAGTGCCCTTTGCTTTTTTTTGTTCTTTAATTTTTTTGGCAATATGTAGCCTAACTCAAGACAATATCTATCGATTGAGATAAGTCATTTACGGCCATCATTTGGATCCTGTTTGTCAGCTACTAGTCTGCCAGCCAAAATGTGCAGCTATGTTTTTTAACTTTTTATAAGTTAGTGCATTTTGTTAAACTGGTTTCACTTGCTTTGTGTATCTTAATCTGATCTGTATTTATGAATAACGGGTGAGGTGATCGTCTTTAAACGGTGTATTAATTTAAAGATTAATTTCTATATTCTTAGTTCTTAGCGAAACAGTGTTGATCAATGCAGCGTTCCCTCTCATTATTTTAAGGATTGGCCGCGTAATTCTCTGAAGAGTACGGTAACATATTCACGTTCAAGATAATAATTACAAATTCCTGATAATTGATTTGTCGCTAGTTTCTATATTGCTACATTATTTTTCTTAGCTATCATCAATATGAAATTCTCCAAAATACAGCTGAATTTTTAACATCCTATGTGCTTACAAGGAATTTTTACCACTATGAAAATTCAGAGCTTTGGTATGTCGATGAACATCTGTACATAGCAGAAAGGAAAGTTCTAATGGATTCCACCTGTCATAAGTTTTATATCGGCTACTTACAATATCAATCTATCAGACAACCTCAATTACGTATATGTTATGTTTATATAAACTAAGACGGCCATCAGTC
>VCDM03000359.1:4107-15574 GCA_012977825.3 Pteromalus puparum
CTATGCTTGGGTTCGGATCAACTTTGTTTCTTTTCCTTTTTGTAAATGATAAAATTCAGAAATCGGTACAGCAGCATACATTTTATTAGCAGTACCTTTTAATTTTCCCTATTGCAGCTTTACATCAGTGCAAGCAACTTCCTCAATGTGGCACTGAGGAGTTTTGAAATTACATATTTTCATTATATTGTTATTAGCAGATTCAACATAATTTGGTTAGTATGCAAAAGTATCAACACACCAACTGAATGTTTGCACTTCCCGTAATACACCAGCTACACAGAAGCACACACAATTAATTAAGATTTTGCTGTTGCCTTTCTTTAAAACAACTTTTATCTCGTGTGGAGCTTCAGTTAGAGCAAATAATTTTAAACACAATGCTAAAAAATACGCCTCATTCTCATCTTTTTGTGTGATCCCACAAAAAAGCACATGGTTTGCTTTGTAAACCCGTTCACCTTCTTCATAAGGTCGTTTTTCTTTACCTACATACTCCAAAATATCACTAAAATAAACAAAGTAATTATTTCTTCAATGTTTTCCTATACCTTCTTGCGTGATCACCCAAATTACAGATATTACGCAGCTTGCCACGCGGGGGCGCGGCGAAGGTCTTATCAAGGCGAATTCGTGCTCGCTTGGGGCAACACAGATTCCGACCTCTGTGTCCAATATGCACTACCTGATCAAGGTGCCGAATCGGCTAGCCTTTCACTCCTGCCTCACTGGCCACCTCGGCTGAAATGATTCAGCGGCCTTCTTCCAGGACAGCGGAAAACATCGGCTGTTCGTAGATTCCGGCTGTCCGAGTGTTCTGCGACAGGGGCCAATCAGTGCTTTCTGTATCCTAAGAATGTGCCCTTCAACAAGGTGCTAGCATCCGGGCCACATGCGCTTTGGTTATGTTAACAAGTTTGATATTCATCCCCCTCCTCCTTCCCCACCTCTTGAATGGCAGGGCTCCGGGCTGGGACCGGTTTGACGGAGAGAATAATAGGAATAATAATAATAATGATGATAATAATAATGTTGTTGTAGATTATAATAATAATAGTTAATTTTATTATTTTAATATTTAAGGCAAGCAAATTAGTATGAAGGTACATGATCGAATGCATCTTATTGAACTGGCTATAGAATATTCACTGGAAAAAAAAGATAAAACTGGTGCAGAGAAATATAAGCTTAATCAAAATCCTGTATATATTAGTGATGCCTCGAAATACCTCCGGGAACATGGATAGTAATGAAACAAAAAACGAAACAACGTTTTTCGAGACTCTTGGATAAAATGTTTCTAATCTTCATCAGAGATTTCTAGAACAATAAGCTTCGAGCGACGTGATGATGAAAAGCAGCAACTGTCAACATTCACAAATGATGAAGTCTTGGTTATTATTCTAAGTAAGATTTATTCTATTAGCGATAGTCAGGCTACGCCACGGAATACATTAATTCAATCCCAGGCTGACTGTACGATTTCCAAACTGTTACTCTCATAATATAGACAACACACTCTCTACGCCACGCGCGCGAATATCCTTTCTCTCACTATACGAAGGTCTGTGTTTCGGACCTGGCTGACGATTTGCTTGTCGCTTTCTGGATCCTAATTAACCTTATTTTTACTCTATCCGCATGTGCCAAGTCTCGTCGGAGGCGCTGTGTCAGCCCTGAACTATAATAAAGTCACGTGAATCGTTGGGGCAATTGTAAATTTCGATAAAAATTGAAAAGAATTCAAAGTCTTTTAAGTAGTTTATTAGTCCATATACACTTAAATATATTCCACTTGATTTTTTTTCATATAAACGCTTTGTCATCTGTATTAATCTAAATTGGTTTTGTTTAAGATTTGGGTCTTGTCCGTCTGCTTATTATAACTGTTTCGTTGTTTTCTGAACGCTAACCGCTAGCCTGGCCGTTTTCCCTCGGACATCGAATTCCTGGTCTTGGATACAGACTTTGGCACATAGGCTTTCGTGAATGCCCAGCCTATGCAACACTCTTTTACTCTATCTGACAAAATTGGCGCGCCTGATTGCTATCACGAATCTATCGGCTGTTATGTACACGCTTGCAAGCACTTACCAGATTGACGCACAATAATGTCTAATTCAGTACATAAAGATATAAGCTCACTGCACATATGTATTTATATCATTGAATGTTTGAGTGTATTGAGTTATCTTCATAAATTTTACAATTTACAATAAGTTTATATAAATTTAATATATTTAGCATGGTATCATACAATGATGCATCTGAAAAAAAGAAAAGGATAATTGCGATGCAAAGCAGAAACTGAAGCTGCTATAATATTATATCAAAAACATATTAATGTGAAGCACGAAAAGATGAACTCTTGAGGACGTGAAATAAGAAGTTCTTTTAATAATTTATTTATTAATTTTTAATTCTAATGACTGATAGTTGGCATATAATACGATATAATACACATAGCTTATAATAGTCTCGTACATCGAACTAGGTTTAGAAGCCATGTTGTCTTCATGAATTGTTGTAGAAAATATCTATGAAGAATGCTTATATCTCATTTACAATCCACATAGAATCCCTCTAATTTAACACGGTATTTCAAGATGCCAGGGTACCAAAGAAAGAAATTCAGCTGGAAATACATGCTAAATTATTTCAACGGGGCTGTAGTGCTCACACGTCTGTATCCGCAATCAATACTTAATATTTTCATAGATCGCTTTACTCCTTTTACCCAGGTTCGATTTTCAGCAAAGTTGCTATAGGTAAAATGACATTAAGTTCAAATTCACATCTTAATTAATAAAATATTGGTTACGGCAACCTTGACATATATTAGGTTAAAAAATAAATATCCATGTAAGATAGACGCAAATAAAACAAATTATTTCAAAGTTAAAGCAATTTTTTCACCTGGTAATATATGACAGAAATTAAACAAATTTTAGCCTACACTACGTACATACCCTGGGCCGTCCTCATGCACGTAAAGACTATTGATGACTGTGGCTTTCCACAGAACACAGCACATCAATTAACATATCAACGGTTAAAGGATGTCCGTCACAAACACTGTTTCTATTACATATAAACTCTTTAAATAAAGCTTGTAATGTAAAACCGAGTCTGATACGTGATGTAGTTAGTTTAATAAATCATCTCCAAAAGAATTTTAATCGGACTGGAGTTTTTCTCAATCTTGGAAATACTAACAGAATTATTTGGTAATGCGGACTTATCGCGATTGACAGCGCCAACAATTAAAATCTTATCTACATAAACTTTTTAAACTAAAGCTTGCCAATGAAAACCGATCGGTAGCACCCGTAGTGTTAAGTTGAATAAATCGTTCTACCAAGGTAATTTTAATGCGAACTTTTGTTTTTCTAAAAAGTTTGGAAATACCAAAAATACCTGTGGCGGATTTGCGAGCTTTAGCGACGACATCCCCTTAAGCGGAAGAAGACGTTAACTTAGTGCCCCGCTTCAAAGATGCAACGAGCGTAGTCAAGAAAAGATGCTAGCTCGGCACGCGATTCGACAAAGTGCGTAACTCGAACGGTTCAGGAAGATGTTAACAACGGTATGCGTTTAAAATGATAATTATTTAATACACCTTCAATGCATACTATATTCTAAAATTCTGAGAAAGTAAAATTCATATAAACAATATAAAATAATAATTTTTATTTTTTTTGATTTTTGACATACAATTCATATATAAAAGGTAGAACAATCATCATTTATTTAGCGGCTTGTTAGTACCTTCTTCGCCGCACCGCCGCATTAGCATCTTCTTGAACTGAGCCCTGTGTTGCGTTTTCTTCCGCTCAACGGTTTAACGACCTTCAAAGATTTTCGTAATAATCGTCCATAGGTTAGATAAATTTAAGACAAATTATAGGGAGGAGGATCATTGATGGGCTACAATCAATGGATATTTTCGTTTCGCGCCGGACCAATGTAAATGATTGCGTGTCAACGGCCTGGATTTAATATCCGTTTAACATAACTAGGAATTTTCAAAATTAATTGCATACAAATCATATATTGTTAAAATATTATGTGAATTTTATAATTATTTGACGTAACAATTATTGTATATAATATACTAATTAAATATAGTTAATTATATATTAAAAATAGGAATGATATGAGATTTAACTGCATCATCATAAGACAACTTCTATAGACGTTCAAGAAAGAAAATTATATCATTGTGAATGACCATATTAGTATCAAAGCAAATACTTATAAAATAGAATCATATGATTTATAACATGATTAATCACATGAATTACATATTCAGCTAAAATTAAATAATCTAAATTAACATCATAATGATTTATAACATATTTAATCGCTGAATTATCATATTCCAGCTAAAATAAAATAGTTGTAACTAACATCAATGATTATAAAATTATATCACATGTATAATCATAATCCAGCCAAATTAAATAATTTCAAACACATACATCATATGATTTATAAATGATTTAATCACATGTACATATCATATTCCAGCCAAAATTAAATAATGTTCAAACATACATCATATGATTATAACATGATTTATCACATGTACTATCATATTCCAGCTAAAATAAATAATTGTAAATGAACATCATATGATTTATATAACATGATTTATCACATGCGAATTCGAGAAATAATCGGATATTATTATTCATATCGTATCATATGACTAATTATAATGAAAAATTATATCAATAATCATAAGATAAAAACATATCATTTTTTCAGTAGGGAATGTTTGAATATGGAATGCGAAGTAAGATAAATACATAAATCTCGCTTTCTCCGAAGCTCTTGTAAAGCCATAATTCATAGCTCTCAGACGCTCTAGCGTAGCATATTAAACAATGGAACCTTTTTTTTCTAACACTACATGTGTTGACCAGCCACGACCAAGCGACGGTTGGAGCCGAGTATTTTTCTTGAAGGGGAAAGCTCAAGCGATTGGCTTTCTTCTATTTTCTTTAGCCAATAAGAGCTCAGGCTTTCCTTCTCCACGAAAAGTGGACGGCGGAAAGCTGCGAGGAGTAATGCGGGAGAGAGCAGACCGCTGTTAGCTCTCTACGCGATAGTTACTGTAACTCCGATTTTGTAGAACTTAGTCACAATACATATTCATTTTGAGTTGAACTTAAAATAATTGTGTAAAGATTTATTTCCTTGATAAATCCTCTTCCCAATTCGCGTCACTTTAAATTGAAAATTCACTAATTCCCCGGGACGTATAAACGAACACACGTATACTAACATATCTGGAACGCGCGAAAAACCAGATACATCATGTTTCAATCATTATGGCACTATATACAATGTACTGATGTAAAATATATAATTTTTTTGTTTATACTAATCAGAAATTGTATATAGTGATAGTTTTACGTTAGCTTCTCTTTATTTGGCTTTTCATTTTGTATTCTATGCCTTCAGCGCTAAAATATCAACAGAAGTGTAAATATCAAAATCAAAACTATAATCTTTAAGATGAAAATAACTTAATATGCTGTTTAAGAATGTTAAAACAAATCACTATGCAAAATTTCAGCCCTGTTAATATAATAGTCAAACAAAATTATGAATGATTTTACAATTACATATTTTTTAAATGTTTTTCTCTTTCATTTGAAAACTATTATACTTAGAGAGCTGACATTTTGCATATTGATATGTTTGAACATGTTTAAAGAGAATATTAAATTGTTTTTCTCTTAGAAATGATAGTTTTGATTTTGAAAATGAAAAGCCGAATGAAGACAAGCTAATGAAAAACATTCATCGCAGCTTGTTTCTAATAAATTAAAAAGTATACTGTATATAATGTTTTAAACATTGACTGCGGCTGGCTCCCATATACAAAGTCCAAAGAATAATTGTGGAAATCATCGCATCATGAAGCATTTATGCATATTTATGCAATTTTATGCATATAGTATTTCGATTTTATAATCAGTTGAAGAATTGTTTATTGAGCTGCATTTTTTTTCAGATATTGACCATATAATTCGAACTGAAGGTTAATGGTTAATGGTAGTTCAAGCTAGGCACTACAAAACTTGTAAGTAAGCTAAAAATATTTTTTGTATAAACTATTTTCTTTTTTTGCAGGTTTATAAAATTTGTTTCTTTTTTAGGTTTTTTACTTTTAATGGAGGTTGTGACGGCAGCATAATAAACTAGGAGTGATTGAAATTCTAAGTCATATTGTTAATGAGTAATTGAGTGAAGTCAAGTTTTATATTACAACTGATCATTGCGTATACATATACATATTATTTTTTTTTTTTTTTTTTTTGATAAATGATAATATAAAAAATTGCTTAAAACATCTCTAGTTGTTGGTAAATAATTACTCTAAAAAAAATTAACTTTTAAAAAAGTAAAAGGTTAGGCAAGTTTGATGTATTCCGCAAAATTATCATGGATGTTAATCACGTAGCATTTCAGATATTACAAGAATTCTTTTATTTGTCAAAATTAATTATGACTTAACAAATGCTGTAACAAATTATGTAATAAATGTNCATGGATTACAAAAGTAATGAGATCGATGGAAAATAGTCAAGTTTTAAATACATCAATAATATTAATAATTCAGTAACGGAAACTACAATTTATATACTAAATATAAGCAATGAAATTACAGATAAAATAGAACTGAAATCAATCAGTTTATTATATTTAATCATAATGAAGCAAAAAAAATTGTTTTGTTCAATCAAGGGCTTTTTTTATGTTTATCCGGAGAGTTGGAGAAATGCTTAATGCACCATGGCAGGAGCCGTGCGGGACTCCCCGTGTGTGGGACTCTCCTGGCGCGGGACAGACGCCAGGCATACCCACTAAAACTCCACCTCTCATATGGCCGCGAGAATCCCTCCGGTAGCCGCTTTCGCATTCCTTCGGGGGGTCCCCGGATACCGTTCGGTACGAGCACGCGATCCGAAGCGCCCCTCTTCGTTGCACCGCCGTTATGTGCTTACGATACTTTTTCTTCTGCATGGCATCGGCCCACACCTCCGCTCCGTATAAAAGAATAGAGTTTGCGGTTGCCATTAAGAGTCGTCTGACTGCCGGCCTAGGCCCGCGCACGTTGGCCATTAATCGACTAAGCTGCGCCACCCTAATCGCCGCCTTTTCGCATACGCTGTCTAAATGCGCCCCGTAGTTCAGCTTCGTATCTAGGGTTACCCCCAGGTACTTGGCTGTCGGCTTCGTCGTTATTGTTACGTCTCCGACGCGCATCGGTATGATGGTCGAGACACGCTTCCTAGTCAAGAGAACTATCTCCGTCTTTTCGAGTGCTAGCTGTAGTCCGTGGTCGGTCATCCATTTTAGCACCCGGGCCATTACCGCGTTCAATTTGCCCTGCGCGATCTCCACATTTCTAGCTATTATAACCGCCGACCCGCGTACCCGACGAGTTTAACATCCTCCGGTACTTCTACTCTGAGTAACCCATCGTACAGAATGCCCCAGAAGTCCGGTCCCAAGATTGAACCCTGCGCCACCCCTGCCGTTATGGGCCTGCTCTTACGTCCCTCCACGGTTTCGTATTCGATCGTGCGCTCCCTCAGATAATCCTCTACGAGTCGCATGATGTACCAAGGCACCCCAAACGATCGCAGAGAATCCAAAATGTCGACCCATCTAGCCGAATTGAACGCGTTTTTCACGTCTAGTGTCACGAGCAAGACCAATGGCCTGGCCGCATGACACGCTTCATCCGTTTTCTTGACCGTGTCCGTTACTTCTCTGATCGCGCCGATTGTTGAGCGTCCCTTTCTGAAGCCGTATTGCTTGTCTGAAAGGTCTCCCGCCTCCCTGACGGCGCTTAATATTCGCGGTTTTATTAGCGATTCGCCTGTCTTTCCCATAGTGTCGAGCAGGCTCAACGGCCTGTACGATGGCTTCGCGCCCGCCTGACCTTTAGCTTTTTCAATTAAGACTAGCCTAGCCCTTTTCCACCGCGGACTGAACACGCCCTGCACCAGGCACTGATTGTACATTTCCAGGAGCAGCTCAGGCCGTTGTTTGGCAACGGCCTTAAGTATTTCCGCGGGAATGCCATCCAGTCCCGGAGCCTTACCGCTCTTCAGGGAAGAAGTTGCCGCGATAAGTTCGCCTTCGCTAAAAAGGGGTATCTCATCCGTCAGTTCGTCCGTCATTTCTAATTGAGGTCGGGTGGGATGGGTGGGAAACAGCTTGTCAATTATCTTCTCGATCGCCTCTGCCGCCATCGGTTCCATTCGCCCCATTTCTCCTATTTTTCGCGTGACGATCGCGTATCCCTCGCCGAACGGATCGTTCTCTACATCATCTAGGATCTTGTACCAGCAGCGGCGCTTACTTTCTTTGATTGCGTCCCGGAGTCTCTTCTTCGCCTCGTCGTACCCGCGAGCAAGTTCTTGAGCCGTTGGGCGGTTATGGGCCCTTTGAGCTCTTCTTCTGGCTCGAAGGCTTTGCTTTCTAAGCTCAGCGATTTCGCCCGTCCACCAGTAAACCGGACGTCTGAGGTGGCCGGTGGATACTCGGGGCATCGTTGCGTCGCACATCTCGGTGATTAGCCTAGTAGTGCGTTCTACTAGGATTTCGGCTTTCTCACGTCCGCCTAGTTCGTCCGGAAGCCCATTAGAAGGTAATTCTGCGCTTCGAATCACCTCCGTAAGCGCCTCCCGATTAAGACGTCGAGTGTTCCATCGTGGTTCCCGGCTGTTTCCGCTACTTCGCCTCTCCGCGCGTTCTTCCTCGATATTAAAAAGAATGTACTGGTGGTCGCTAGCAGTAAATTCTTCCGTAACGTGCCAGCCCCTTATCTTGCGGATCGTACTTTCCCCAGCGAAAGTTACATCCGGTATCGACTCCCCGAAACCTGGTCTGCGGTAGGTAGCTGTATTTCCCTCGTTCGCAACTACCAGTCCTATCCTTGCTGCCATCTCAAGTATCGCCCTACCTCTCCTATTCGTCTGTGGCATGCCCCACTCTGTCGCTCGCGCGTTAAAGTCGCCCCCGACTACTAGGTCCCCAGGAACGTCTTTTATCGCGTCTTCTAGGGCCCCTAACCTTGTCGCGAAGTCGGCTGCAGTTAGGTTCGGTGACAGATACACGCTGAAGTAAGTGACGCGACCCACCCTCACCCGCACGTAATCGTCTCCGGTTACCGTATCCGCGATTCCCCGCCTGGGCACCCAAACAGCGGCAGTTTTTGCGCCGTTGGACACCCAGCCAGGTGCATCTCGGTCCATATACTGCTCACTTATGAGGAGGATATCCACACTCTCCTCTGCGATGAACTGCGGTAGGAGATCGTGAGCCAGCCTGCTCCTGTGCAGATTACCTTGCAGTATTCGCGCCATTATTTTTGGGTCCTAGCCGCGTTTAGAGCGTTGCGGAAGACCGCGCACGCTCCGGTTCCTGGAGCATGCGCCGTCCTATCGCAAGGCACCTTTTATTATAATGACTTAATTTATATGTATATACATATATACATATAAAATCGTGCATATCGTCATTTTACTGGTTAGTAACAAGTCATTTTCGTAGATACCTGAAAATTACTCGTCACTAACTCGTAATACATAAAAATGCCTCGTCACTAGCCCGTGAAATGCTATGCACGCACATATACCCAGTATGCTTTATTGTGTACGCAACATGTATTTATCTGTGTGCGTGCGTGTAGGTATGTGTGTGCACATATCCACACTTGTTTACATCATAGTATACGCTTATGTATATTTATTGTGTGTGTGCGTGTGTAAGTATGTGTGAGCATATATCCACATTTGTATACACTTATGTACATTAATTGTGTGTATGTGTCCGTGTGTGTGTGTGCCTATATGCACACTTATATATACTTATGTACATTTATTGTGTGTTTGTGTTTGTGTATTTGTATCTGTGTTTAGCCTTCAAGCTAAAATTGTGGAAAGTACTGAAGTCAGTAGTTGTTTTATAATGTAATTATTAAAATTCAATCCTAAGTAATGTTGAAAATGATTGTTTTATAAAACTAATTTGATAATTGTAATTGAATTATTTATGTGAAATTCAAAATAAGTACAACTATGCTACTAACATTGACTAACTATTATATTATTTAGTATAAACCCGTATTCTACCTGATTCAAAGTCCGTTTAATAGAGTTTAAATAACTTTTACCTAAAAAGTACCTGAAAAAATAGCTTTTAGGGTGTAAACCGGTTAAACCCCAATATAGGTGGTCAGGTATTGAAAATACTATAGGTATAGCGATGATATAATACCATTCTAATCATAAAACAAATATAATCTGTATAAAACCAAAAATCTAATTAAAGAAATTCAGTACTGGTGGACATACGCTTATTAAGGGCTGTTAAGCATATATGTATATTAACTTTATCAGTCCGCGGGACTTGGAATCATAAACTACATGTACTAAGGAACATTTTGACTGTTTTTATTTTTTTTTTTAATGCAAAATTCGAGGGAAGCCAGAATTTTGATCGTTTTTGAAGCTCCCGGGACCACTGTGTGGCATATGCCTGAGTTTATTACTTCCATCCATCTGTGTGCAAGCTACTGCTGCTTTGTTATCGCACTACAAGGTGAATGGGAAGTACTTCATGCCTCGAATTACTTTCAGTGATAAGCACACGCTGATTGCCTCTCTGCATGCATCACTCATAGCCACATACTCGGCTTAGCTGTCAGCAGTATATCGTCGACGTACAGCAGCATTATTATACAGCTGTTATTTTCTGTATATACAAATAAGCATGTGTCTCTATTGTTGGCTTGAAAGCCCAGGTGCTTAACAAATTCTGAGAAATGTGCATTCCAGTTCGTTGGGCTTGTCTTTGAACCATATAGAGATTTGTGGAACTTCCATACTTTCGTCTGCCTTTGATTCTCATGTTCTTCAAAACCGTCTGGTATTTCCAGGTATATTTCTCGTTTTATGGGGCGGTGGAGGAATGCTACTTTGACATCCAGTTGCCACATTATAAAATCGTGTTTGTTTGTTATAGCAAGAACCGCTCTTACTAGGGAAAGTCATGAAACAGGTGCGTATGTCTCACAGAGATCACATATGCTAGAGTCCTTAAATCCTCTTATTACAATTCTCGCCTTGTATTGTGGATACTCGGTTCCGTTATCTTTATGCTTGAAAACCTATCTTGAGTCCAAAACGTTCAGTTTCTGTCCATCTTTACATGTTCTATCGACTGCTTCATACACTTGGTTCTTTTGCAGAGCTTCTCGTTCCTTTCCTATTGCTTCCTACCACCTGTCTGCATCTGATGATGACATAGCTTCTCGATACGATTTTGGATCGCCGTTGATCGTCGTCAGTAATGCATATAAGCCATATGCACTTAATCCTTCGATTTTCTCCTGTTCCTCGACTGCAGGCGCAGCATCTGTGCTCTGTGTCTGCTTTCT
>VCDM03000365.1:0-11750 GCA_012977825.3 Pteromalus puparum
TTCTCTCGTTGCTTGTGTAGATACGGTAGCTCGAGCACCGATGAATGGTACATGTATGTTTAATGCAAAGTTTGGTTGTGATTGGTGTTTGCATCCTGGACAATATTATGCTGGATCAATGAGATATCCATTTATCTCACCACCACCTGAAGAAAGAAACAGAAATAACATAATCGAGCATGCAAAGGCAGCTGTTGAGCAACAAACTCCTGTTTTTGGAGTAAAAAACGTATCTCCCCTTTTAAATTTACAGAGTTTTGATATCATAGAAGGATTCACGCCTGATTATATGCACTGTTATTTAGCTGGAGTTGCAAAACAATTTACAGAATGCATATTAAAAGATTTGAATGCATGTGTTATAGAAAGCATGAATAAAGTTACTCACTTCCAATTAAGGGGGGTCTCAATCCGCATTCTGGCGATTTTATCGACCTGCGGCCGGTAGTGTGCAGGTCATGCTTATAATAACTCTGCGCCAATCTGGCGTCGAACCAACACAGCATAATTTGTAATATCCGAAACTCAGCACTGGTGTTGCCGTACACGCAGATTTGTTAATAACGAAAAATGCTATACATAATATCTATAGTACGTATAAACACATCACACGTCGTTTCGACTACATCGCATTTCAATAAAATAACTGTGGGCATTTCGCATAAAACATAGGCGTGTTTCCGAATACACGCTTTTAATTATATAAAATTTATATAAATAATTACTGTATTTGCATTATACACACGTGTTCGAAATACACCTTGCTTAATGACAAAAACACTTGAGAGTGCAATTTTTTTTTCCAACGAACATTAAAAAATGAGTTATTATAAATGATATTAGCATTGTAATAAAGTTGAACTTGTATGGCAAGTCCCCCCTGTTAATATTCAACATATTATACATATATGTGACCTAAGTGTAACGCAAGAAGATCTAGTTCGTTCTAATATAGCGCTTTGGCGCGAAGTCGTTTTCCGAACAAATAGATCATTCTGTTACACTTAAGTCATAAACTGTAAACTATGTGAAATATAATAATACAGGCTTGCAATCAAGTTCAAGTGTAAGTTACAGAGTTTGAGATATACAATTTAACCATACAAACTTAAAAACTTAAATTTATATAGAGTGCTATATCATCATATAGACTTGCGACAAAATTTTGGCCTGCAAAAAGCTGGCAGGAGTTGGCTTAATGCAAGCAGCACAGTTGACCAAGTTCGAGTAGCAGCAGCACAGAAAGTGTATGAATAAAGCAGCAAAAGCCCGTACATCACAGCAGTCGCGAGCAGTGCCCCTGATATGCAGCTGAGTACACTGTGGACCAATAACTCCAGCACACTGGGCTCCGTACTAGTAAGCAGCAAGACCCTGTCGAGGAACGCACTGTAATCCTTATGACAGCTGTAGAATGTATACCAGCAACTTCCAACTCAGGCTCGTCTAAAGATGATGAAACAGGTCAGCATAAGCTAACCACAGCAAACAGCGTGATTCAGCTCCAGGCATGTCTTCTCGATGATGAAATGGGCCTGCCCAACGCTAACCTTCCAACAAACAGCGTGAATCTGGTTACAACGGTCATGCCTCAGATGACTGAAGCCCCAGCAAACCCCACCCAGGTAGTCACCAGAGAGCGTGAACTTGTTCCTATGGTTGTCCCTCGCGCTGTTCGAAGTCCTCCAGCAACGCCAGCCAGTAGCCACCATCGGAGTGTGAACATGGTCCTAAGGTGCCCTCCTCCAGCTGATGAAGGCCTTCAGCAACGCCAGCCATTCACCACCAAAGCGCGTGAACCTGTTCAGTGTCATCTCCAGATAACGAAAGCGTCCACCCGAAACGCCAACACAGCATCAATAAGCAGCAGACATTTTTATTCAGCTCCAGACTCATTGTTTGTAGCCGTTCAATGGCAACCTATAATGCACAGACAGTGTAAATCAGCTATAGATGGTCATCTACACATAATAAACCACGTAATCAATAGATTTACACTGCACATAACATACAAGAAATAACGTGTGATTTTGAGTGTCGACCATCTTCATCCAGAACAGTATGTCGGATGAAGGTATCAGTCACAGCGTAGAAGAGCAGAAACAGTGATAGTCGACTCCACTCTACGATGGCATCTTGAAAGTGTAATTAACTGTATACGCAGTAAGTGAAAGAGCAAGAACACAAGCAGCAGCAACAGAAGCAGTACACCAAAACAAAAGGGATAAACTCAAGCGAAAAAGTTTCTTTGCTATTGCGTATTACTCTTACTGCAGCACTCGATTGACGGACTGAACTCACCAACACTGGATCGTAGCGATATTCCGGAGCATCGATTTTTATACTCTCGCATGCATTAGAAGTAAACGAAGCACCTGGCGAGTCCGCCGGAGCAGTCAGATTCCGCGAGGCGATGATCGCGCTGAGGGAGCTGCTTGAGAAACATATGCGCTTTTGATTAAGCAACAACATCGCTGTATCACGGTCGACGTGCTGTACGTCTTATAACATTAATACCTTTAGAATAACTATGAAGTTGAACCGAACGAGCGAGAGGCGGGGTTAAGCTTCATAACGATCAACAACCACAAGGCAGCGGCTGGCGAGTGGCGGCTGCGTGAACGTGTGACCGCAGTACGCCAGTAGGTCCCGAGATCGACGATCGCATCAATGTATGGCAGGTCGTTCGGACCTGAACTTCGCCAGAGCGCGAAAGAAGCAACGAACAGCTGTTCAGGCTACGGTGCTCAGGCGGTCGGTTGATATGGCTCGCAACTGCGAAGGATCTCGCGGTTCGAGCCCACCTCCCCGCAATAAGCCAGGCCCACTGAAAATCTAATTTCATGTGCCTATTCAACCGTATGCTTGGTGGTTCGCGATCCACTTAAAGCTGTAGGTCCATTTAGTCGGGTGGTGCGTCCTCTGACTATCTGTAGGTTTCCGCAAAAAATAAAAATCAACAAAAATCAAAACATGTAAGCGTGGCGTAATCGAGTCTCAGCCTAGCAGTCAAGAGACCACTGCAATAAAATAGAAAGAAAGAAAGAAAGAACAGCTGTTCGGCATACGCTTGATGAAAAAAATATTTTTTTTTGTTCAAATTATAGAAAAACCCAAGACATGTGTTGCCCTTTCTCTATCATTTTTATATCTATGTGGCAAAGTTTCAAATGATATCTGTCAACGCATATAAAAATGGCATTTGAACGAAATTTTCAACATTGCACGACCCTGCAGCTACTGTTTTTGTTCAAATGCCATTTGTTAACGCATTTAAATATTGACGTGAACTTTGCATTGTGTAGATGATTCCGAGACGAAGGGAACTATGTCTAGTTTTTGATAATTCACCGTATTTATTTAGTTTCAACAATTTTCTACCGGTACTCGTTCTATCGACTCGGTCGTAAAAATTGGGTTGAGACCCCCCCTTACCAGCACCGCACCAGATTGGAAGACTATCAAGACCTTTATCTCAGCGAAATAACTGGAAAGCATCAGAATGGGAAAACTGGCTTCTTTTCTATAGTATACCTGTTTTCAATTGCACATTAAAAAATCAAGTAATAATATAGCACTGGTCTTTATTGGTCGAATCCTTACACATATGTTTAGGCATGGATATAACGTATTCAGAATTAAATCGTGCTAATCAAATGTTGTATAGATTTGTGTCACAAGTTGAAGAAATTTATTCCCTCACGCAATTAACGTATAATGTTCATCAACTGTTACACATAACTAAAAGTGTACATAACTGGGGTCCATTATGGACACATTCTGCGTTTGCTTTCGAAGCAGCAAACCATAAATTGCTACGAGCGATTCACTCTGCAAAAGGTGTTATTTCCCAAATTATTAGACATTTAAATATCGAACGCACAGTAAACATTTTAGAAAAAACTATTTACCCAGACTGTTGTAAAATAGTATTAGATTATTGTCAAAATCTTGTTGCACCACGAACCAAAAAAGCTTTGAAATTAACTTCCGTTACTTATTTTGGCAAAGAAAGAACTGTTGATCACACTTTTGTTCAAGCTTTCGAAGTACCCAGAAGAACATTAATTTTTTCAAAAATTGTTCATAATAGTTGTTTATTTGCAACATCGCAAAAAATAAATCGCCGTTCATGTGATTTCTATGCAGAACTTCATAACGGAAAGATCCTTGAACTTTGTCATTTTTTATTAGATATCGAAAGTAAACAAGAATTAGCAGTGTGTAAAATTGTATATACTAGGCCTAATAACTACTGCAGTAGTTTGAAAAATGTAACACACATGTCAGACAAAGTTTGCATTGACACACGCGAAATTTTGAAACCATGTGTTTTCATTAAATGTAAAAATGAAATGTTTGTAATTCCAGTGCCAAATGTACTATCATATTAAAAAAATGGACAAATTGTACCAATAAAAGTATTTTTGCATTCTTAAATTGTCTATTTAATTTCTTGTAAAAGTATTAATAATAATTTTCAGAATTAATTTATGGAAACAGTAATATGCATGTAATATGTGAGTATCGCTATAATCGTGCGATGCATTTTTTTAATACTATTTTTTCATAGGTCGCGCGATAATCACGCGATTATCGCGCGAAAATCGCGCGATAAATTGGTCGATAACTTTACGCGATCTTCGCGCGAAAATCGCGCGATTTTTACGCGACCATCGCGCGATTATCGCGTGATATTTTTCAGTAGGGTCAAGAGGTTCTCCACCGACTGCAAGACAAAGCTGCAGGCAGAGTCTGTCAAACAGGCGAATAACATTTGGAGAACCAAGAACAACGAGCTGCGCTGGCTGTTCCTGTTGGCTGCGCCAGAAAAGTAGCGGCTAATAGGCTACCACTGGACACAAGATCATTCAGTCTCCCAGGAAGAAGGCCTATGCTGCTATATTAAGTCAGGAGACTGTTTGATAAAGTCAGCACTAGAGAACTTATTGGAAGACTGTCTGGTAAGATAGATGCACTTGCTACATATTTTGCTTGAAAAAGAAATGCAATGTTTAAACAATTATCAATTGATTTGTAATTTTTTTTAGGAGACGCCCTGTTGGTTAATTCGTTGTTTCTCCACAGTTAGCCCTTGTTGGCGTGGCAATAGTTCCTCCAGTAGCTGCAATAAGAATTCCGTATGGCAGATTTATAGTTTGGCTGTGCTGAATACAACAGCTGAAGAGAAAATTAGTAATATTACGACTGTTAAAGCCTTTGCACAAGAGTTCAATGAAATTGAACATTATCGTGCAAAGTTACAAGGCTTACTGCAACTCTGTTACAATTTGAAAAGCAATTTTTAATTATCAGATAAATATGTACAACTATGTCAAGTTATTTCGTATAAAAAGTAATACTTCTGTTACGGGGGAGGAATTGGATGGTGAGGGTGAGGTCGTGGTGAGGTTCTGGGTTGTGCCGTCCAAGGGTCTAGCCCAGGGACGTGGAGAAAGGTGTGCGGGAATGAGCAAAAAGGCAGAGTTGCGTTGTAATCTCTCACGTTTATTCAACGTAGCAGAGAGAGAGAGAGAGGTGTGTGTGCTATCAATGCGCGAGCTTGTCGCTTCTTGATCACTTCTACCGGACTGCCTCCTCCCGTAGACTGCCTTGCGGACTGTCCGCTCTCGGGCTATAAGCCCCGCGACGACTCATTGTTCGCGATAAGAAGGGCATCAGGTAGCATCCGCTCGAGTCGGCGAGCTCGCGATGCACTTTGGCTGTTGCCATACTGTCGAACTATGCACACGTACGCACGCTAGTGTGCGTACGTGACACGCCCAATGGCCGCGACGTTATCGTCCCGATGGCGTGAATTCATTCTAATCGAATATGTGTGTGTGTGTGTGTGTGTTCTGTTGTCTGTGAGATCTTCCTAAGTGTATTTACATATGTTACCCTCTCTCTTTTCTCTGAACTTGGTACATGATTTTTTGTTTGTTTGTAAAATCTATAAAATTAAGATTTGTTATTGATTTAAGGCAATTCTTATAACAATACTAGAACAATGTATGTAAAATCCAAAACTAAAAATTTACCATTTATATAAGATAGTTCTTATAACACTATATGTAAAACATTATTTGTAAAATCTAAAGCTAAGATCTGTCACTTATGTAAGGCAACTACGATAAAAACCAATATCTGTAAAATCTAAATCTAAGACTTATTATACGTACAGTCTTATGCTTGTAATATTGAATTGATTTGTGTTCTAGTTGATTGTGCATAATATTCACGAGTAAATTTCGTTTTATCCCAAGCAATAATCGTGAGAAGTTAGAATTTCGGAATTAACGGTTATTTAACTGCCCTTTACTATTGTTATTGGCTACTGTTTTATAGTCGAGCGCTATGTTATTATTTAGTTGACATGTCGTAGCAAGCTGTATTTACAATTTGCCTGGAGCCATTGCTCGCAGGGATCATTTAAGGGGGTCTCAAACCCAATTTTTACCCACCGAGTCGATAGAACGAGTACTCGGTAGAAAATTGCTTGAAACTAAATAAATACGGTGAATTATCAAAAACCAAGACATAGTTGCCCTTCCTCTCGGAATCATCTACCACAATGCAAAGTTTCAAGTCAATATTTAAATGCGTTAACAAATGGCATTTGAACAAAAACCAGTAGCTGCAGTGTGTGCATGTTGAAAATTTCGTTCAAATGCCATTTTTATATGCGTTGACAGATCGACTTGAAACTTTGCACATAGGTATAAAATGATGAGAGAAAGGGCAACTATGTCTTGGTTTTTCATAATTTGAACAAAAAAAAAATAGTTTTATTATCATCCAAGCGACGCCGAACAGCTGTTCGTTGCTCTGTCCGCGGCTCTGGCGAAGTGAGTACGACGACTGCGCATACATTGTGCGCGTCGATCTGGGGACCTACTGGCGTCTGCGGCGACAAGTTCACGCAGCCGCTACTCGCCAGCCGTGCCTTACTGCCTTGTGTTTTGACGTTTTGAAGCTGCATCCCGGCCTTCGCTCGTTCGGTTAAACTTCAAGTTATTCAAAGGTATTGATTGTATAAGTGCAGCACGTCGACGCGATACAGCAGTGTTAGTGTGCTAATCAAAAGCGCATATATTTTCAAGCAGCCTCCGCTCAGCGCGATCTCGCTCGCGGATCTGCTGCTCACGGCGAGACTCGCCAGTGCTTCGTTTAAGTACTTCTAATGCAGTGCGAGAAGTATATAAAAGTGATGCTCCGGAATATCAGCTACGATGCAGTGTGTGAGTGTCAGTCCGTCAAGGAGTGCTGCAGTAGAGGAAAATACGCAACTCCAGCAAGAAACTTGACTTTTTGCGCTTGGAGGTTATCCCTTGTTTTGGTGTCTGCTTCTGTTGCTGCTGCTGGTGCTCTTGCTGCTTCCACTTCTGCGTATACATTCAACTTTCAAGATGCATTCTAGATGTGGATCGACTATCACTGTTTGTGCTGCTACTTCTACGGCTGTGCTGATACCTTCCTCCGACATACTGTCTGGATGAAGATTCGTCGACACTCAAAATTCACAAGTATTTCTTGTGTTATGTGCAGTGAAATCAGTGATTACGTTGTTTTATTATGTGTAGATGACTCTATAGCTGATTTACACTGTCTGTGCATTATAGGTTGGCATTGACGGCTACAAACAAGATGACTCTGGAGCTGGATAAAAACTGTCTGCTGCTACTGATGCTGGTTGGCGTTTCGAGAGGCTTCAGTTATCTGGAGACGACTCTGAAACCAGGTTCACGCTCTTTGGTGGTGATGGCTGGCGTTGCTGAAGGCTTCAATCAGCTGAGGAGGACCTTGGAACCATGTTCACACTCACTGGTGGTACTGGCTGGCGTTGCTGGAGGCTTCGAACATCTGAGGACGACCATGGAACCAAGTTCACGCTCTCTGGTGCTACTGGGTGGGGTTGCTGGAGGCTTCAGTCATCTGAGGATGACCTTGGAACCAGATTCACGCTGTTTGTTGGACAGGTTAGCGTTGCAGGCCCATTTCAATCATCAGAAGACAACCCTGGAGCTGAAATCACGCTGTTTGCTGGCCTGGTTAGCTTTGCTGACCTGTTGCAATCATCTGTAGACGACCCTGAAGTTGGAAGTTGCTGGTATACATTCTACAGCTGTACATCAAGGATCTACAGTAGGTCCTCGACCAGGGTCTGCTGTTACTAGTACGGAGTCCAGTGCTGCTGGAGTTACTGGTCCACAGTGTACTCCAGCTGCATATTCAGGGGCCACTGCTGCGACTGCTGTGTGTGCAGCTTTTGCTGCTTATATTCATACAACTTTTGCTGCTGCTGCTACTCGAGCTTGGTCAACTGCTGCTGCTGCAATACAAGCAACTCCTGCAACAGCTGTATGTTCAGGATTCCCTACTGGTCCTCGACCAAGATCAACTTGCTGCTTATACTAGTACATCTCCTTTTATACGGCTAATTAAGTAGCTTCTGACGCTTCTTGTTCCTTCCAAAGCTTTTTGCAGGCCAAAATTTTGTCGCAAGTCTATATGATGATATAGCACATCTATATAAATTTAAGTTTTTAAGATTTGTGTGGTTAAAAATTGTATATCTCAAACCTCATGTAACATATACACTTGAAACTTGATATGCAAGCCTGTGTTATGTATTTCAACATATTTATACAGTTTAGTGACTTAAGTGTAACCAAAAGATCTATTTTGTTCGAAAACACTTGCGCCAAAAGCGTATAATTAGAACGAACTAGATCTTCTGGTTACACTTAAGTCACTATACTGTATAAATATGTTGAAATATATAACAGGGGCTTGCATACCAAGTTTCAAGTTTAAACATTGCATCACTTGTACATAAACTCAATTTTTTTTTAAATTTCTTTGACTAAAATTGCATATCTCAAAAGTGGTGCATTGTATACACTTGAAACTTGATATAATAAGCCCTCGTAATGTATTTCACTATATTTCAGCAGTTTGATGCACTTACTACAATCAGATGATCTACTTTGTTCGAAAACACTTGCGCTAAAAGCGACAATTTAGAACAAACTAGATCTTCTGGTTACGCTTAAGTCACTAAACTGTATAAATTTGTTGAAAGACATAACAAGGGCTTTTATACCAAGTTTCAACTTTATACAATGCATCATTTATAAATAAACTCATTTTTTTCAAATTTCTGGGAAAAAAAAAGCACATCTCAAAAGTAGTTTTTTGTCATAAGAAAAGCGTGTATTCGAAACACGTGTGTATATGCGAAATACACGTAATTATTTATTAATTTTTATAATATAAAAAGCGTGTATTCGAAACACGCGTGTATATGCGAAATGCACAGTTATTTTATTGTAAAAAATGTGTGTAGTCGAAACACGTGTGATGTATATACGAAATACAGATCATTATGTATAGCGGCATTTTTCGTTATATCAAATCTGCGTGTACGGCAACACGCAGTGTGAGTTTCGATATTGCAAATTTTTGTAGTGGTTGACGCCAGATGGCGCCAGAGGTTATTATAAGCACTACCTGCACTACCGGCCGCAAGGTCGGTAAAATCGCAGAAATGGGTTTGAGACCCCCTTAATGATCTTATTTCAGTGATGCATAATATGCCGAACTCGTCAAAGTTCCACTGATAGAGTCGCAGCGTAGATTACAGCTAGATTTGTTTCAATTGTGTAAGACTAACGTCTTACTTGCTCATATGGCTTTTCTGGGCTATTTTTTTTCTTTTAGAGCTGATAAATTCCTCGTATTCGCATTCTCTCGATGATCGTCGGGATAGACATAATTACTCTCATATTGTATGCTTCCCTGATCTGATTTTTGTGTGAGAATCTAGTTTCGTGTGCTGTCATACCTGCTTGAATATTGAATCGTGTAAATCTTACGTTTCTTTGCAAAAATTTAAAAATATGTAAGTATGTACGTATAATAATAACTTTTAGAATTTGTGTACGTGATGGACTCTATATTATTATTAACCTTGTAAGCGTAAAGTGTCCCTTAAGTTCACCTATTGTAAAACTTGCTATTTCTTGATTTCTTCTTTTTTTTGAAAGATACCTCAGTGAATATAAACATGTTACTTTATGGCACTTATTATTTATGTTTTATTAAATTGAGCGCAGAAAAAATATATATGTAAGGTTCTGACTGATTCTTCCTGTAATTTTGCTTTTGGTAGTTACATGTTCTGTTAGTCAGCGTAAATCCGTGTAGGGAAAGGAAATTATTTTGTTTAGAGCAAAATTCGAAGAAGATTCAGTCACTGCGCTGATTATTGTATGACAATTTTATTCGAGAGTCTAATTATAATTCGTATGATATGCTATCTGTTTATTACTTGTACAAATCTTAACGGATTTCGTTATATATTAATTTTTGCTTCTTGTAAAAAAATTTAATTCATCACGAGAAAATTATTTCAAGTAAATAATAATACATGTATATATATGCTTGTGTATATATATATATATACATATATATATATATATATATATATATATATATATATGTTGTTCTGTTAAGGTTTGTACGAAGGTAACATATATATTTTACATCGCACATGTATTTAGCGAGGAATATATTAAAAATAATGCATACCAGAAATAAGCCTAGGAAAAACAAATAACACTCGCACCATGCATGACCCATTCATTTGGATTCACTTATCTCGCTTTTAACACTGCACTTGCACTAGTTGTTTCGTAGACCTTCGCTGTTAGGGCTGCTGCAGCTGAAGCTCGCGGGCCCTCGCAGGTGTCTTCTGCTGGGTGTTGTCGCTCGTGGAGGCTCCCTCCAAGTCGAGGCGTAGTGGGCTGATGTGTTTGAAGCTTGCACCGTTCATCATCATTTGGTTGTTTCTTCTTTTGTTGAGTTTCGGTGTTTTATAATAGTATTGAGTATGGATGTTTAGCAAAATTTGACGGAGAAATAGTTACGTGTAGTGTGAGCTGCATTCTTTTCACTTCAATATGTTATATACCAAGTGATACTTGGTATATAAAAGTCAAATTTCTTATTAATTTTAAATATTTGTAATTTGTTGAATTTTGTTCCGTGTGTGCACTGCCTTGTTGAGGTGGCTGGGGTTTTTCCGTGATTATCCCCCGCATCAGTGAACATAATTGTAAGTTGCAGGTGGCTGCTTTCAATAGCCTCGAAGTTCATATGTATCTGCTCGAATTTTTCTATGTCGCCGTGGTTATATTATGATTGCTTAAAAGTTCGGGCAGTGCACGTCATAAGGGCTCGGATAGCCCGTCTAGCTGATGCTGCTCTATGGCTCTTGCGTTCCATGAAGAATTGACACCCGATGCTTGCGGTGGAATCGGCACTGGCGCGCTTATCGCCCAAGGCATTTGGGCTGCGCTCAACTGCCGCACGTCTTCTCTGTTGTTTACTCGAGTCAAGTCGAGTTTTACAGTATGGCTTTTCTCCGCGCTGTTTGAAGTGGCTGTAACTCTTAAAAATTTTAGTAATAGGGAGCCCCCCGGGATTACGCATTTCCATAACAGAAGTGTAAATATGGCTATACTTGCTATCGTGTAGCCGGAAATCGAAATTGTATTCTTGAAAGATTTAAAATTTCGATTTGCGGCGTGAAAGCTCGATAGTGATTTTGCTTTTTGAATAATATCGTGAAAACTAGAGCCTGAGCCTAGCGTGTCCATGTGAATTCTGTGTTTCCCGGCGCACCCTATGGCCGCTAAAATAAGATTAATGAGTGGATTAAAAATAAGATTCAACAATTAGCCGCG
>VCDM03000365.1:15369-39211 GCA_012977825.3 Pteromalus puparum
AATAGAGAGATCGGGCGGGTGGCTGGTATTGTAGCAATTGTGGCTTGGTTGTAGCGAGAAAGATCTTTCTTTTGAATGGGAAAAATATTTTTTTTGTGAATGAAGGAGTTTTCTTCTGAATGTCTATGTTTCATGTACTTTGCTTATGAATGTGCAAACGATTGTTTCCCGCAACGTCTGTGGGGACTATCGGGACAATGTGTAGCATTCGGCATAATAATATCGATTTTTATCTTCGTATACATTTCCCTAATGTCGCGTCACGTTGCCTTCATTTGTTTATAAGATGGTCGCTGTTATTGCGATATGAAATGGCAGTTATGTAGCTGCTTCGCCCAAATCGATGTTGTGCCGGTGTGCATGCGTTTGCGCCGCTCGAAGTCTTCGGATTCGGCTCTTTTGCCGCCGTATTCTGTGGTATTTTTTAAACTACAAGACAAGAGTGATATGGTCGATTTACGAAGGTGGAGTGTGCTCCTTATCAATACTGTTACTCCGAATGCTCGGTGGTCGTCTGACTTGCTGTGGAGTTTTGAATTTGCTGACACTTGAGTCGCTGTGGAATTTCGGCTCGTGGATTGTTTTAAATCACCTCCCCATTGGAAAACTTAATTGGTATAAAAAGTAAATCAGGTACAATTTTGATAGCAGATCAGGTACATTATGTATACTTGTGTAGCGCGGACGTACACTCACTACCGTATACGTTGATTTGGTTAGATTCGAACATTTTGTACAGCTATTGTAGCAGAAGATGTGCATAATACGTACGCGAACGTACGTGAACGTACGCGAAATGTACGGAAACGCTACACGGTTGTTTGAATAAAAAATGTTTTTTAAACATACATTTTTATGAATTTTTTACAGAAACCTCCAACGAACTCGTAGGAGATATCCTCATTTTTAGCGGATATAATTATCTGTTTGTAGTAACGTGATGGCGGCCTTGATATACCTAACTAGCCTGAAACTTATCGCTTGCGAGAAGAATAAACGGGCGCCACCTGGAGTGGGTCCGATATATAATTTTTTTTTTGGTAACTAATTTTTGTAAGTTGCATACTCTACGTACGCTTCGGTACGTTAGCGTAGCGTTTTGGTTAATGCTGTACATAATGTTTCGAATCGTAACGAAAAACGTCGCGAACGTACGTGAAGTACGTGGAATATATTAATCGTCGACAACCATATCTGAATTGTAACTAAAACATGACGATTTTTTTTCCAATGGGGCTGATTTTCTTTTCCTGGCTGCTGAGCACTTGCGGATCGGAATCGAGCAGTCTGATTTAGTTTAAAGGCTTGGTTCCGGGTCGTCGATCGTCTGTCATTCGTCTCATATATTTATATATGATTATCATTCCAGTTGCAAGCATGTGTTCATCGTTCTTAATGTCGCTGTGACGATCAAAATAATCGTCGCTTATATCCGAGCGTTATTCCGATTGTGTCGGTTATTGTTGTTTATAGTTATTGCTATAGATTATTCGGGCGTCTGTTGTTGCAGTTTGCAGTTATTTAACTGCATTTATTTCGTGCGGCAAATATGCTATTGTGTGGCCCATTCTTCCGCAGAAGATTGCAGAAGCCCTTCCTCTTTGCTTGGCGTTTCTCGCAGGAGGGGCATAAATGTCCCTTTAACCGCAATAATTACAGTGAAAGAGTATGATTTGTGGCGGTTGCTCGACGGACTGCTGCGCCATCTCGCGGTCGCCCAAGCAGCCAGCTCAGCCGGGATCTTCCTACTAGGGGGCTGCGCTCACCGGGGACCTTCCTGCAGACGAGCACGCCGCTCGCTCCTATGCCTACAGACCTTGCACGCGACGCATGTTCGCGCATGCGCCTCTTTGACAGCGCTAGTAAGGCAATCCAGACGATCTCAATAACGTTGTATTTTTCTAACCGCGAAATAAAGCAAACAACGAAGTGTGAGAGTTCGTTGGATTTAATTGGGCTCGCGCCTTTTTCCGACCTCGGCATTCCTCGCCAAAGTGGTGACCCCAGTTGATCTGAGTGGATATGCAGGTGAGCTTTTATTCCTGAGTGCAGACAGTGAACGAACACGAGCACGGAGTTGCTGCTGACATTGCGTCGCGCGAACAGTGAACGCCACGAAAACCCACGCCGAAACCCGGCGATCGAACCGCGTGCTACGCGACACAACCAGGAGGTTTCGCAAGGCTCGAGGGCGAGCGAGGACAAGGACGACGCGACATGAGGGCCCCAACAGAGCAGATGGCAGACGACAACCGCCAGACAGGCAACTCCTGGAGTACGCAGGCGAGGCATACAATAGGCCGCCGCGGAGAAGCAGGAAACCAGAAGCAAATCTCGCGGCGCTAACGCCATCGTGGCGATCCGCAACGCCATTTTGGAAGCATTTCCGACGCGTCGGTTTCTCCAACTCGCGAGCATCTTCGCGTGCAATCAGATACTTTCTGGACTCTCCCGTTACAACCGTCACTCCCAGTCTCGACCTGTCTCCGAAGGAGACGCTGTCAGGACGTGCTGGACGTAGCACTCGTTGCCCGCCTCAGGTAAATACCCATACATGAAAGCGCGCATTCTAGAGGCGCTACGGCCAGACGGCACGAAGAGCTCAAATGCTTTTCACCGGGGTTTGGAAATGGGCACGCGCAGCCGCTCGCAACTCCTGCGACATATGCGCACGTTTGGCAGCTGGACGTCGACGACGAGCGCTGGCGAGTCCGTGGCTTGACCTGATGCGGAACAACCGTCGCGCCAGATGCTACGCATCTCCTGCGCAACAGCCCTGGAGGAGATCGCCGGGTAGCCGACGGATCGTCCGAGGATTGGCCCGCGCTTTCGCAGCTGCCCAAACAACCAGGCAGGGCTTCACCGTTCGCCCTGCCCCGCTCTGCTGCTGCATGTTGCCGCCCTGACGGCTGATGCCTCGTTTGTCGCGGAGCTCGCGGCCATCGCGCATCTCCTTGGCGGAGAGCGCTGGCGCCGCCACAGGACCCTCGAGGCGGTCCAGAAGACTGAGCAACAACAATCTTTCCAGGGAGGTCAGTTCATCAGCAAACCGGCCAGCAAGGTGGCCGCCAGAGCCGTCGAGGGTCAAGGGCTAGGACACAGTGGGGAACCCAAACACTGCTACTACCACCAGCATTTGGTCTCCAGGCCACGCACTGCCGCAGCCCTGCACCTTCCAGACCGACCAGGGAAACTAGGAAGCGGCTGTCTGGAGTTTCGCGCCTCCACAGCCCAGCATACAGCTGCAAACGCCTCCACGTGCTAGACAGGTCCACAAACCAGCTTCTGGTGGACATCCGGCTCCGTGCTGTCTCTGCTGCCCCGTTCGGCGGTACGAGACCGGGCCTTTCCGTGCAGCCGGCTTCGACTAGTGGGCGGCGAACAGCAACACCCGTGCTCACCTTCGCGGCGCCTGGTGACGCTCACTTCGGCTCCGTCGGCGCCCTACGTTGCGTTCATCGTGGCGGACGTTCTGTGGCGATCCTGGGCGCGCGACTTCCTTCACCACTCAGGTTTCATGGTGACCTCCAGCATCGTCGCCTCAGTCGATCCGCCCACCATGCTCTCCCCCCGGCGGAGATTCGGGGACGGCCATCCACGGCGTCGCGTTGGTGGCGGGTACCAAGGCAGCATCTCCAGGTCGACTACCAGCGGCTGCCTGGCCGACTTCGCTGACCTGGCCCAGCAACGAGGGGTGCGAACGCTTCAACGGCGAGTGGTCAGACGGATCCACCCACGGGCCCACCGTCCACGCTCAAACCCAGGCCGTCTACGCGAGCCCTAACGCAGCCAAGGAATGTTCAACAAACTACTCAGCGAGGCATCGTCGGTCAGGATGGGGCATGGTCCAGCCCGCTCCATTGGGCAAAAGCCGAAAGGAGGATTCCGCGCCACTGGCGCTATCGCAAAGCTGAACTCCGAAACATTCCCCGGACCGCTATCGGTTTGCCACGGATCGAGGACTCCTGCAGGATTGCGAGACTAGCACCGTCTTCCTCGGTCATTGACCTAGAGAGGCCTTCTAACCAGTGCATGGACCAAGGACATCTGTAAGCACGGGCCGTTCGCACGCTTTTGGACTATTTGAGTTCTGCTCTCTCTCCCTGGCCTCCGGAATGCGACGCAGACTTCAGCGATTCATGGATAGCCTTACTTCGAGACCTCCCCTTCACGCGGCCTACTCGACGCTCATAGTGATGTCCAGGCAACGTCACGACAACACCACAACATCTCGTTGCGCTGTTCGAGGTTCGACAGGCACCACCTAACCATCAACTTCGCCAAGTGTGCTTTGCCAAGAGAGGTGGATTCTCGGTTTTCAACCGTCTCCACCGGGGTTTTCGTCCTCCAGCAAGAAATAACGCAATCGCGAGTTTCCCGAGACGGAGACCCCAAGCGCTCCGACGTTTCCTGGGCAGCTGAATTTTACCGCGGCTGCATTTCATGCAGCTCAGCAGCAGGGCCCGCTCACGAGCTACTCAAGGGCATCCGCAAGGGCAGCCGACAGGTTATCAGGTGGACGCTCGAGGCTTGAGAACGCTTTGAGGTCGCTAAGCCGCCTGGGCAGCGCAGCAACTCGCAGCACCTCTCGCCCACGGCGCCGTGGCGCTCAGCAACCGACGCAATTGACATTCGCATAGTGCCGCTCTGGAGGCAGAAAGATCGGCGATGCTGGCAGCCCGTGGGGTTTTTCTCCAAAAGCTGTCCACCCACGGAGAGGAGGTAAGACCTACGATGAGAGCTGTCGCGCGTCTACGAGGCGTGAAGCAGCTTCAGCAGGGTCTTGGAGGTGGTCGTGAGTTCACCGTCCGCAACCGACCACCAGCCGCTCGTCACGCGGCAGTGAAGGCCCACGACAGGGCAACTCCCAGGCAGCAGGCGACACTGGACACGTACTGCAGTTCAACGCCACGTTCCCAGCACTCAAGGGAGAGACAACTTGGTGGCCGACGCCCTGTCCCAGACCATGTGCGACCATCAGCATGCCATTCCATACCGAAACCAGCCACCGTCCAGCAGCCTCAGGACGGCCGACGAGAGCTTCACACCTCCTGGAAGGCAGGTCACCTAGCACTGCAGCTACTCTGCGAGATGCAAGGCACAAGATCCATGCACGGTCCTAGGCAACGTAGTTCGCCTTTATTGCCAAGTCAGCCTGCGGCGAGTTGCTTTCGACACATCCACCGTCCATGCTCATCCCCAGTTGTGCGACGCCACAGTCCGCATGCTCACAGAGAAGTTCGCTGGCCGCGCATTCGCAAGGAACCAACTCCTGGGCGCAGTCCTGCGACGCTTGCCAGCGCTCCAAGGTCAGCGTCAAACGAGAAGTCTTAATCATCCTTCGACTTCCGGATCACCGCTTCGACCACGTCGCACATGGACATCATCGTCACCGCTCGTTGGGAATCTCCGCTACTGCTCACGATGATCGATCGTTTCTCCAGGTGGCCGTAAAGTGGTGGCTGTGCGGACATCAGGGCCGAGAGCCATCGCAAAGTTTTTTTCGAGCATTGGATTGCTCACTAGGGTCCTGTACATCACGACGGACCGAGGGCACCAATTAGAGTCCGCCTGTTTCGCTTCTCTGCCAAGCTAGTGGGAACTCGCAAGATCCCACGACGCCGTACATCCGCAGCGAACGGGCCTCATCGAGAGGTTCCACGGCCCGAGGCAGCGCTGAATGTCGCGGAGCGCATCCCATGGCTCTGAGAGGCTACCCATCGTCCATGCTGGTCTGAGATCCTGCCTGAAGAAGATCTCCAAGGCCTCCCCAGCGGAATGCTTCGTCCCGGAAAGCTTTACGCGTCCTGGGATCTTCGTCTCCGACAGCAGCCCAGCAGACCTGGCTTCCTTCGCCGGGAGCTGAAGATGTTCGCTCCATTAAGCAGTTTCCCGCTGCGCACCACAGAAGCAGTAACCTTTTCGACTCAGGCCTCGCTACCGATGCTCACCAACGTGTACCAGCGGTCGACGCGGTCGGAGAGCGCGTAGTCCCTCGTACTCGGGCCATTCAAGGTCATTCGCCGATCAGCAACAAGGTGTCGTATCCTGGTCAACGGAAGTCGAGAAGCTTGTCACGCACTGACGCCCTCATCCCAGCTCACCCGAACCGTCCGACCGCCGCTACCTGCGAGCCCGGCAAGTGCCAGCCACCGCTCCCCCCTCCGGCGAGCAAGCAATCCAGCACGAGGAATACGCAACGTGGAGGCAAGAGACAACCTGCTCTCAGCACCGGCGCCAGCCGGGGAAGACATTTCTGTTGCGACACAGCCCTCCGCCAAGCAAGAAGGTTGTTCGCTTCCCAGGGGGAAGCTCAGCTAGGGGGGTACCTGTGCGGTTTTTCCACCCGGACTGCTGGCGCCATCTCGCGGTCGCCGGAACAGCAGCTCCGCTCCGGCGATCTTCCTCTAGAAGGGCGCTGCGCTGCCACCGCGGGACTTCCCTGCCAGAGACGAGCACGCCGCTCGCATCTCTGCCTACAGACTTGGCACGCGAGCTGTTCCGCTGCGCATCTTGACACGCTAGTCAAGCAATCAGACGATCTCAGATAAAGTTGTATTTTTCTAAACGCGAAATAAAGCAAAACAAAAACGAGTTGAGAGTCGTGCTTATGGGCTCGCGCCTTTTTTCCCGACCTCGATTCCTCGCCAAAGATTCTTCATTTATCTCACGCACGTTCGGACTTTTGTTATGAATCACGGGGCTGCTCTGCGTTTGAGCTGGTTTCGCGGATGTATAATTTATTTGCGCTAGCGAGACTTCCTGACTTACCGTATTTTTTACTAGCCCCAACCGGGCGCATTGTTTGCATTCATACTCTATTGCAAGCCGGATAGCTTCGTCTAGCGATTTGGGATGATCGCTACGTACTTGATGATCGAGTGGAGATCTTAGACCAAACGTGAATTGTTGCAAAGCCTCCCTGCTCGCACTTCTCTTTCTATATGTCCGATCATTTTCCTCTATATTCGGGGCGAAATCGTAAATAGTCATAAGTTTGTTTAATAATTTTTCTGTATGGATGCCGTAATCTCCTGCCTTCTCTCCCGGTAATTGTGCAATGATCTTGAGTTCACTCATGAACTCATCGGCAAGCCCGATGTTACAATAATGTAAAATTATCTTGGAAAGAAAATCTTGTATGGATGTATAGCTTAACAGTTGTGCAGCAAAACTGTCGGCTGCTTTGCCCGCTAGTTTGCTTGCCAGGGACATAAATATAAATTTATCGGAATCTGGGCCAAAGCACGCGCCGACTTGCTTGACTGCCATACAAAACATGCCCAATTTTTCGATGGACCCATCGAAACTTGGTATCAAATTAAGCGCTTGATAAAGACTTAAGCCCTTTATGCGTTGATAATGATCGCAGGGTGCACTGAACGTGTGTTGCTTCGGGTTTATCCCGTAATTTAAGGGCCCCCCGTTCTGACGTGTATTGAAAGGAACGAAAATTGTGCTATTCCCGGAATGCCGTTGTGTCCCGATATTTTCGTGTAATGTGTTGCTGTGTAGATGCTCAAAATCATTTCCGTTTGCCGATATGATGTTTGAATTATTTAATTGTGATTGCGATGAATACTCCGGCGTGTATAAGTACGGCGGAGCTGTGTTCATATCCCACGTTATTTTATTGTGTAACGGCATAGTGTTGTACATGTTATTCGTAGGAGTGCTTGTGCTTCGTGCTTGATTCGTGTTTTGGATGCTGTGTGTGTGACTACTTGTAGTTAGTGTGTTTGGAAACGTAAAGAGATTTTCCTGGTATACGGAGTTGGTGTATGTATTTGGGACATAGGAAGATTTAAAGAAACTCGACGTTATTACGGGCGCGGTAAATATCGGCTCACTTTTAACTGTGACAGTGTGCGGCGGAGGGTTTAACGAAAAATTATCTTTCGCCACGGCTTCGTATTTTTGCGTTAAATGATTCCATTCTGTTTTTATTGATAGTTTCGGGGTCGGTGGATTCAACTGTGTGTAATCCGGATATGGCCCTGTTGCCGAGGATGGTCGAGTAGTAGCCGTACGCTGTATAAATTCCACTGCGTCTACCGGGTCTAAACGCGACAATATTTTTTGTATTTCCTGCTCATAAGAAATTTGCCTAACGTAGATCCCGTTTAAATGTGATGAAGTCGAGCTCCTAGACGGTTATCTTTCTTTTTGAAAATGCCCGAGAAAGCCATTTTACGCGAGTATCAATATTATTTAAATTTTGAAAATGAAAATATGTTATTTTACTCTTTTTTTTCACTTTTGCAATAGCAAAATTATGCAATTTCCCAAATTTTCGCCAATTTGTTTTTGACATTCTGAACATTCTGGTGGGCTGTCTGTGGAGACTGCCGTATGTGTTTTGTTCGTGTCACTCGCGTGTGAGATGCAGTCAATCTTTTTATAAATTGCTCTCAACTCCTCTATAAGTTGGTTTTTTCTGAGTATTAATTTTTGTAACGATACCTTCTTTCCGCCTCGTTTATTGCAAAGCTTGTTTATGCGATCACTCTGATTGTTCATTGAGTAATATTGCATTGTGCGGATAGAACTACCAGTGTCTAATAGGTTTAAGGGTAGGCCGTAATATTATTTGGCCTAGGAGTGATGATCGCTGAGAAGCGATCTAGGAAGGCTGCTACAAAGCTGCCCGTCGGACATAGTGCAGATGCCAGCTAGGTTCCCGTAGCCTTTTCAATTCGAACGACTCCACCAAGGTTTTTCTAATGTATTTTTGCCTGCTGAATCCGAATTTCGAGGGTGGATTGTCGAAAAAATGGCAGATAATTTGTTATAAACAAATTATGACAAAAATCACGAATTTTCGACTTTTCTTTAATGAAATTTTTTTTAATTGTTAGATATGTTAATTAATATGTTTAAAAAGGTAAGTATTGTATTATTTTAGTGTATTTAAAATATTTTTATCGAAAAAAAATTTTCAAACATGGAATTTGCATACAAGATGTTTTTGCCGCATTGCGTAATGAAGTAACCATGTACTTTGACTAGTTTTTTTATTCGTTGAACATAGTGATTAATTTACAAAATAACATGCCAACGTTATACATTATTTATTATAAATAAATTTATCATTCTTATTTGTATTAAAAAAGTGTAAGCATGCATAGTATGTTTAAAAATCGCGCCAACTCAAGCGGTCGGAGTCTGCGCGTGAATGCTCTGTGCTTCGCTCCGCCTGATTTTTAACGCGCTTAAACTTGTTTATAACTAGCACAAGGTAAAACTTATTTTAATATTTATTTATACATATACTTGCAAAGTTTATTTTATTTTTATATCTGAGTAATTTTTTGAATTCCATCGATTATTGAAGTCACGCTTATTAATTAATTGATTAATTAATAATAATTCATTAATATATATATAGATTATTCTGAATCAAACGTTCAAGAAGATATTAAAAATGCAGAGCAGTTTCTAGTTAACGTGGTTAATAAATCTGCTGGATGCAAAATTTTTGATGAACTGAGATTGTGGGCATACCATCACTCGAAATGTGCTTTAATAGAAGAACTGCCACCAACATCAAACACAATCAAATTACATATTTTAAGAGCATATTACGTTGTTCATTCGCAAATAACGTGTTTGAATCCAACAGCACATAAACTACTAGCAACAAATTTTGGTTTTGTAGAAGAAGATGACTTACTCATGCCAAAGAAAGTAGACACATTATTGCCTCCGTTTGATGAGTTTATACCCAACTGCAATTGCAAAGTCTGCTCAAGAACGACATGTATTTGTGTTGCTGCAGAAATACCTTGTTGCTCATTTTGTTATTGTTCAAGAAATAACACATGCAAAAACAAATATAATGAAAAAGTAACTTGTGAAGAGGAAGATTAACGTATAACTTAGATTTGTATGGTTTATAAACAAATTTTTATATACAGTATATTTATTGATTATTAATATTTATTTATTTATAATAAATAATGTATAACGTTGGCATGTTATTTCGTAAATTAATCACTATGTTCAACGAATAAAAAAACTAGTCAAAGTACATGGTTACTTCATTACGCAATGCGGCGAAAACATCTTGTATGCAAATTCCATATGTTTGAAAATTTTTTTTCGATAAAAATATTTTAAATACGCTAAAATAATACAATACTTACCTTTTTAAACATATTTATTAACATATCTAACGATAAAAAAAATTTCATTAAAGAAAAGTCGAAAATTCGCGATTTTTGTCATAATTTGTTTATAACAAATTATCTGCCATTTTTTCGACAATCCACCCTCGAAATTCGGATTCAGCAGGCAAAAATACATTAGAAAAACCTTGGTGGAGTCGTTCGAATTGAAAAGGCTACGGGAACCTAGCTGGCGTCTGCACTAACAGAAAGATGACCGCTACTGAGCTGATCGAGGAGAGCTGCTACGAAGCTGCCCGTTGGCTTAGAGAGAGGGGACCGCTACTTAGCTGGTCGAGGAAGCCTGCTAGCGAGAGCTGGCTGAGGATAGGATACTGGTGTTCTATTTTAATTAGTTATTATTTTAGACTGATTTTACTCAAAAATAGAAATTGACTGCATGCCACGGTCTTTTGGAAAAATGCGTAATCCGAAAACCCAGGGATATTGAAGTGAAATATTGAAAATTATTTAATGAGAGGCACTTACCTTAGAAATCCTACGATGGCGAATAATATTAAATGGCTCATTGTTGTATATTTGTGAAAATTGTGGCTTTCTTCCTTCCTTCTCTTAGTAATAGAATATTTTGGCCTCTGTATTGCTTTAATTGGTATGTTTTGGTACTTCCTTCCTTCAATTATTGGCCTTTTTGTAATTTTTGATTGAAATATTTTTGTACTTCCTTCCTTCTATTATTGGCCTTTTTGTTATTTTTGATTGAAATATTTTGGTACTTCCTTCCTTCTATTATTGGCCTTTTTGTTATTTTTGATTGAAATATTTTGGTACTTCCTTCCTTCTATTGTTGGCCTTTTGTTGAACTGGTAATTATTTCTCTCTCGCTTTCCTTCTTCCTTGAATGTTGTTTGACACTGCACGATTACCGCGAAAACGTGTAGTACTTGACTTTTTGACTGTATCCGGATTGAAAAAATTTGCCGATTTTTTTTTTCTAAAACTTATGTTCCCGTGTCAACACCTTTGACACAACCACACAATGGATGCCAGCTGTTACGGGGGAGGAATTGGATGGTGAGGGTGAGGTCGTGGTGAGGTTCTGGGTTGTGCCGTCCAAGGGTCTAGCCCAGGGACGTGGAGAAAGGTGTGTGGGAATGAGCAAAAAGGCAGGGTTGCATTGTAATCTCTCACGTTTATTCAACGTAGCAGAGAGAGAGAGAGGTGTGTGTGCTATCAATGCGCGAGCTCGTCGCTTCTTGATCACTTCTACCGGACTGCCTCCTCCCGTAGACTGCCTTGCGGACTGTCCGCTCTCGGGCTATAAGCCCCGCGACGACTCATTGTTCGCGATAAGAAGGGCATCAGGTAGCATCCGCTCGAGTCGGCGAGCTCGCGATGCACTTCGGCTGTTGCCATACTGTCGAACTATGCACACTAGCGTGCGTACGTGACACTTCAAAAATTGATTCTTTGTTCTCTTTTTGCTTAGGACTATATCAATGGCCAAGAAGTACATACAGGGTTTTGTCATTTTTAATTAGACTCCTTGACTCAACTGTAAAGTTCCATGGCTCATCCACACCTCACAGCTGTCTCGGAGGAAACTTTTAAACCTCAAGCATCTGAAGAGGTTCTCCACCGACAGCATCAAGACAAAACTGCAGGAAGAGCCTGTCAAACAGGCGAATAACATTTGGAGAACCAAGAACAACGAGCTGCGCTGGTTGTTCCTGTTGGCTGCGCCAGAAAAGTAGCGGCTAATAGGCTACCACTGGACACAAGATCACTCAGTCTCTCAGGAAGAAGGCCTATCAAATTATCCTACCAGCATGGCTTATAATTATAACAACAAGCCTATGACCCATGCTGCTAGCAATTATGCCAAATCTATCAATGGTTTTTCCAGTATGACGCCGAATCCTCTCAGAGATGCCTCGAATGTATTGAAGATGGTTTTGAAAAATATGCAGAGCTCTAAAACCACTACAGGTGTTCGCAAGGCTGATGTTCTGATTAGAGTGAAATTCGAGCTTTGCTGGGCGAGACCCTGATGATGTTTGCTTGATGCAAAATTCAAATTACCATTTAGATGATCTTCAGGATGAAGTCGAGCTGAAAGAGGATTAAAGTGTTTTCCAAGTTGGTAAGTATTTTGAAACAGTGGTTGTTGTACATCTTATAAGTCATCTTGTTGAAGGCAATGCAAATACCATTTTGTAAAGCTAACCCTGCTAAAAGATGCAAATTAAATATAGTATTAAATTTAATACGTTTGAATTACAGAGGAATCAGATTCAATCGGAGTAATACAACTACTGGATTAGATGAAATCTTTTTTAATCCAAAATAATCCTAATTGGAAATGGTGTTACTTTTTCGGATAATTAAAAATAGGATTTAATCAGATATAACAATTCATAAATGGATACATAAAACCATTTAATAGGATTTAATATTAATTTACTGTTTAATACGTTAATATTTTTTAATAAGTCAAAACTTAATAAGATTTAATGTAATCTAATAATGATGCTAATTTTTTCTCTTCCAACTAATCTGATTGTATATGATATTTCTTAATCATTTTTAATTGATTCTAATTCCTAGCCATAATCTCAACAATTTAATTATAATCTTTTATGATACGTTTTTTGTTATTACTAAAAATAGGTTTGAATCATTTATAATAAGCAATGCAAAGGTACTTTACACTTTTTAATAAGATATAATACCCCTGGTAGAAATGTTAACCAACGGTTTAGCATCCGTACGGCAAATCGGAACGAGTTCGCCAACGGTTCAACCAACCGTTGGTTTAAAGTATACTGTTAATTTCGTCACGAAATAAGAAATCCCTTAGCCAACTGTTCGTCCAACCGTTGGTTTAACATACTGCAAATTCCCGTACTACACTAGCGATCTGTTGGCCAACGGATCCTTAATCTTGAAATCACAAAAGTAAATTAAGTTACACATTAAAGTCATATATTCAAATTTGTAAAATAACTAAATTGTTATTAAATTAGTGTTAGAAAATTATTTTTTGGAAAATTAATTTTGAGGTTAATTAAAGATGATGATTATAAAATCAATTCAAAAGAGGATAAGGTGATTCAAAAGAATCGTTCCTTTGTAATTGATTTTAACAATTTTCTTCTTTCTTTCAATCAAAATTTCTATTTCTTCTGGAATCTTGATATCTTTTACTGAATACTGCTCTTGTTCAATCTCTTCGCGTACTTCTCATTCTCTTCGCGTATTGAGAAATTAAGTGCTTTGGAGATCTCAATAGACTAGTCATTTTTCCAAGCTACGATTCAAAGGTAAAAGCACTGATTTCATCCGCATGCTCCAGAGGCTGACCACGCACATGTATAGCACTGCACTGTCCGCTCCAGACACCACGCATCAGACGTGTACACACACACACACACACACACACACACACACACACACACACACACACATATATATATATCTATATAAGTGTGTATAATACTCAGACCACGCGTACACGTTGACATAACCTCTCATTTCAAATAAGATATTTCTGAAACCTTGCGAATCAGATATTTTTAGAAGTCGAATATATAATATACTTTTTTATTATCCATGATTACGTGTATACGTAAATTAAAAATCTAAAAGCAATTAACATTTTTCATATTTAAAATATCTATTGCAGTGTATTTTTTCCAACCGTTGGTAAACCGTTGGCTAACTTTTTATTTAGAATGTTTTCCCAACCGTTGGGAAACTGTTGGTTAATACTTTTCGTAACCGTTGGCAAAAAAAATTGCCGAACAATTAGTTGACAAGCCATTTTGGTTGGGTTATTTTCTACCAGGGACCATCTAAAATATTTGTTTTCTAATCTATTCTATTACGCTTAAACTTGATCAGATTTAATCTGATCTAATAATAACGCTAATTTATGTCTCTTTTAACTAATCTGATTTAATATGATATTTGTTAATCCGTTTTAATTGATTCTAATTCTTAGTCATAATCTCTACTATTTAATCTTAATCATTTATGATAGGTTTTTTTTATCAATGACAATAGGTTTTAATCCTTTATAAATAAGCAAAGCCAAGGTACTTTATACTTTTCAATCGGATATAATGCAATCTAAAATATTTATATTCTAATCTTTTTTAGTAGGCTAAAACTTGATCAGATTTAATCTAATCTCATACTAATGGTAATGTCTTTTCCTCCCAAGCAATCAGATTTGAATAAGCGACATGTGCGATCGAGGCTTGCCCCCCCTTTTTCTGCATTTTGTGATCTAAAATTAATAAAAAAATAAAAGTCCAATTGATATTTCGTTCGGTAGAATGATTTATTTAACTTAATAACTCTAGCCGTGCGCCAAGGCCAATTATCATTGAAAACATCGTGTTTGCCTCAGACTACCCCTTAATTTGTTTTAATACCCACAGCCGTTATAATTATTCCTATTAAACCTTAGTCTTTTATAATATGATTTTTGACATCTCTGAAAATAGGGTTTAATCATTAATAATAAGTAAAGAAAAACCTTTTTAATAGGATATAATCCCACATGAAATATTTATACTTTAATCTTTTCTAGTAGGTCAAGAGCAAATCAGATTTAATATCAAATAATGCTTCTTTAACTTTTATGAATACCCTGGTAGAAAATAACCCAACCAAAATGGCTTGTCAACTAATTGTTCGGCAATTTTTTTTGCCAACGGTTACGAAAAGTATTAACCAACGGTTTACCAACGGTTGGGAAAACATTCTAAATAAAAAGTTAGCCAACGGTTTACCAACGGTTGGAAAAAATACACTGCAATAGATATTTTAAATATGAAAAATGTTAATTGCTTTTAGATTTTTAATTTACGTATACACGTAATCATGGATAATAAAAAAGTATATTATATATATTCGACTTCCAAAAATATCTGATTCGCAAGGTTTCAGAAATATCTTATTTGAAATGAGTGGTTATGTCAACATGACATATAGAATACATTCTAATTACTTTAATCCTGTGTTTCTTATTTACTACCTGGTCCCATTATATTTCGAAAAAAATTTACATTAAATTTACTTAGTACAAAATTTATGATAATGTTAATGTACAAATTCTTTAATTTTAATGCATTTACATTATATTTTATTGATATGTACTTGAAACAATTGTTGCCTGCGCCCTCTTTTGTTGGCGGCGAACCAGAATTAAGTGGTAAATAAAACGGTTTGAGTGTTCTCTTTGAGAGTGTGTTTAGAAAATAAAATTAGTTTGTTAATCTCGCGAGTTTATCAACTTATACAAGATCTGAAATTTTGAATGTAACAATTCTGTTTAGGTAAACGGATAGCACGCTCAACTTCCACGCTGATAACCCAGGATCGATTCCCGCCGCTGACAAAAAAAAAAATGAATTTAATTTCCTTCTTAAAAACAATATAATATGCATAATAAATTAATAATCAATAAAAAATAATAATAATAAGTCTAGAATAAATTAAACAAAGAGAGAAATTAACTTTTGTATTTTTCTGAATGTACGCATTGTACATTAGATGTATTAATCCTAAAATATTTAATGGAAAATAACTAATATAAATTATTGCGGTTATCAAAGGTTTAAATTCATTTAAAATTATTTAAAACTATAAATAATTATTATTAACTATTAATAACTATTATCAACTATTATTAACAATTATTAACAGTTTTATATTCTTATATTATTATAAATGAATTAGAAAGTATATAACTAATAATAACTGTTATTAACGGATTACGTTTGTGGTTATGCGCTGCAGCAAAAAAAAAGTAAATAAAAGTTTATAACTGTTACAAACTTGTTTTAATTATTCGTAACAGAAATAAATGATTAATAACTTTTATAAACTAGGGAGCGTCCGTGGCTCAGTTGGCTAAGGCGCACGCCTTAACCGTCCGAAACACGTTCGCTCTAGGGGTCGTGGGTTCGATTCCCGGTGAAGTCACTCGGATTTTTTTCTGAGTTATTTTCAACGGGAAAAGTACCCAAGACACCGGCTGTTTCGAGGCAGGTTTTTCCCCGGAATTTTCCTTCAGTGTAATTCCGGGTTTTCCCTGCCCCACAGGCGTAAGCCTGGGCGAATGCGAAACAGTGGTAGGGACCATAGGCAAGGCAAGAACTAAAGGTAGCCAACCCGATGCACTAGGCAGGGAGCGCCGGCCTTACCGACGTGGAGCTGGTCTAATAAAATAAAAAATAAAATAAAAAGATCATCTTACCGATTCCAAATACTTCTATTGTTTGGTTAAATAATTACAAGAATCTCCAAGAAGTTGTAAACAAGTATCTTGAGAAGAAACAAGTATACTGCGATATATGTCAAAAATCATCTGCAGTATTAGATTTTGTCTTGGGTCCTTACATCTATATTGACACAGAAGATGCATACAAACATTCAACGTATGCCAAACAATTGAATATAGATTCTAAAACAATAAAAACATGTTTGAGTAAGATACCAACAAAGCTATTAATCAAAGAAAATACCTTTGCCCTTGGTGGTGTCATACAGTACGATGAACCCATGATTGACGGTGGAATAGGCCATTATGTAGCTTACTGCCGAACATTGAAGGATATCTGGATAGAAAGAAACGATTTGGTCAAAAGCAGTAAAGTGCTATCATCAAAGCAACTCCGTCAATCAAAATAGCTGCAATTTTCTATGTAAATATAAAACATTAATAAAGTATAAAATCATATTTACATTGTTGAGTTTATTTTCACCTTGATACACCTACTTATAGTTATTGACTAGCAGATTTATGTATATTTCAGCTATATTAATTCTAGCATTTTTTAGTTTTAGTCAAAAAAAAGTGAAAAATAGCCAGCAAACATAATGAGCATGTATACTACTAGTTATTTTGTTTTGGAGCAATAGAAGAATATATAGAAAATACTTTGTAAACAGACATAAAGTTACAAAATAAAGTTACCTTTTAGTCATGATTTGATTTTTGTATAAATTGAACATAATGAATAAGTTAATAAATAATAAAAATACCTGATAGTAGATGATGTTGTGCTTGGAGTATTAATTTCATTTCACCATGATGAGGTTATGAAACACTTGATTTTTTTTGCCTTGCGACTCGCGTTACTGTTTGCGCGCATGCGCAGCACTCACCTATCTATTTAATCTACACGTTAAACTTATTCAAACTATTTATATTTGTTTAATAATTAAGGAAAGTGGAGCTGGTGAGAACTCTACTTGAGCAATTACAAATGCAACTTGAGCAGTATTTTAGAACTTTGAGCAATTTAAAATATTGTATACATCAAAAGATATAGAAATTTGAATATACGGAAAAATGAATTTTTTTTTCAAGGACTTTATTGATTTTTAATTTTATAATTAAAGGTGAGTAATTTGGAAGGGCTACGTAGTTGAATTGAGCTATTAAAAATCTATCTATTAGTATTTTTTTTATTGCGAATATCATAATTTTGCAGGCTGGGGTAGGGTAGCTCACGCGCGTACACAGACGCCGTCACGCACATCAGCTGTCTGCTGTGTGCTGTCCGCTGTATTGTTGCGTATACGCCCGCGTTACCCGCGTATATCAAGCCGCGTGCGCGCAATAGAGTCGCGACTCTCAAAACTGTGACGTCGCGCAAAACGATTCGATGATTTTGAGAGCACACACAAACAACTCGCGGGTTATTCAAACGAGCATTGAGATGCTCTCTGAAATCGCGAAATGGTTAAGGTGATGATTGAAATAATAACATCAAGTATTCTAGTTTAAATAAGTCTTAGGATAACCTCCTGAAACTTATATTCTATATTGTAGCAAAAATCCTAACTACAAGATACTAATGATTCTAAAGCTAAATTGATCTGAAAACTACGGACTCGCGACTCTGACTGATTCTCTCCGGATCGGAGATGAGGCTGCTGGGCCTCAGTTGCTGGCGTTGAGGGCGTGACCTTGAGTGGAGGGTGAAGCTTTGACGAATCGGAACGACTCCGCGCGGACTTAGAGAACTAAGAGCTCGAATCAGCGTCGATCAGCTGGGCCGACTTGGTGGTGGAAATTCGGAAATCAGGCGAGCACACGATGACGCACTCCATGCACACGTGTTGCACACCCGAGCTCTCGGTCGTCTTGGTCCTCAGTTTTTATGTGCCATAAAAACTGAGTTCCGAGACTCGCACAATAGTAACGTTTTTGTTTTAAGCTCTGCGCGAGCTATTCAAGCACGTACCCTCTCGAGTTCTCGAAAACTCGAGAGGTTTCCTATTTTACGAGTCTTTATATTAACCCTAACGTGTTGAGTGACCAGCGACAACAGAAATGCTTTCACTTTCTATTTTGAATCATTTTACAAAATGCATATAATCAGTATGTATGAATAAATATTATCTAGCTTTAATCATAATTTTGAATATTTCGCGCGAATGCGTTCAATCACGTGACCACGTGATTTCGGCTACGTCACACCTCACGCCTACGGAAAACTAAACTTATCGGTATAAGTTTAGTTACATATATTTTTCTTTTTACAATTTATGCTTCCTTTTTATTTTAATTTTATGTAAATGCATTTCTGTATTATTACGAAATTATATTACTTAATCTTAAATTGCTCTAATGTAAAAACTCAAATTATATTTTGGCAAATACCTCAATTTCTATAATTTGTATCCAATATTATATGAACTTAATTAATAATTCCTACGTTAGTTCATGTTTCAATAGCTTATTAAAATACCTATCTTTTACTGTTTTATTCAAATCTCTGCTTTTAAATTAATTTTCATTTCTTTAACATAAATAAACATCTCAATTAATATCTCAAACTTTTACCTTGTGCTAATAGAATAAACTAAATTTTTCTACATTTAAATCAAAATCTACTATTACAGTTTCATCAAATCGTACTATATAATTGTACCCAAATTATTACAATGCATATTAAAATCAATGACAATCATATCTGAACTTTAATTTTATTACTCAATTTCTAATTTTCAGTACTATAATTTATAAAAATGTAATAAAATTTACTGAACACTAGTATGGTCTCGTGTAAATTTAAGTTCAGGCGCATATATCATATTTTCAATGTTCAAAAGCTTCCATTACAAACGTACAGAGTTTACCTATGAATAATTTGACAAATTTTGATTATCCAACATCATTATCTCATCATCTTGTCAATCCATGACAATACCTTTATCTCTCTCTCTTTTCTCTCTCTTTTCTCTCTCTCGATCTGACTTAAACCATTCATCGGTAATCTATAACAGTAACCGGCCTTCCGCGCGGGGAGCCTGCAACCCCGTATGCGGCGCGTCCCCTGGGTAGCGGATAGGGGAGTGCTCGCCGAGGTAACCTTGGAGGGTAAAGCAAAAATAAAATATGCTTCGTGGACCAAACAGGCCGCCGTGTTTGCCGTGCGGTGCGACCCGTGAGCTGCCAAAGGGAGATCCTGGATGGGGAGGCGATCCGAGGTTGCGCCTGTGACCTGAACCATCTTTGGCTTCTGCTGACGGCAAGACGGGAGGCTGGTTACCTAGCTAGTACCAGTCAAGCGGCTTGAGCGAGTGTGTGATGTCGTGTGACGCCTGTTAGAAACTCTCCAGAGAGCCAATCACTTTTGTTCGGAGTGGGAGGTTCGAGAGAGCGGAGATGGGCTAGTGCGACAGCGCGCGCTATATTCTGGTATGATGTACCCAGTCTGGCACCGCTTTCAGTCATGTGTTGGGGCCATGTCAGCTGCCCCCATAGACGGGGGGATCCGGGTGGTCGGACACATACCGGGACGAAGAAAATCGATGTCAATGGATACTAGGAACGAACCAAGAAAAGAGGTACAGGGAAACCTGACAGTTGACACCCTAAAGGTGCCAGCATCGCAAGACGGTGGATACCCAATCCACAAGTCAACCAGCAGCACTAGTATAGCCAGCGCGATGAGTGCCGCTGAATACGAAAATATGACAGTGATAGGGTTATGGCTAAAAGAACACGCCAGCCTGCGAGAAAAGTTGCTGGAAATAAGACGAACGAACAGAGAGATGATAAAAACTCTGGATAAGCAGAAGAACGTGAATACAACAATCAAAGAGGGACTACCGGTAATAGGAGCTATTATGATTGAAGTTTTCACGCTTCTCGACAAGATGGAGGATGGCGCGAAAAAGTTGCCATCTCAACAACCTGGAGAAGACCATTCGAAGTCTTGCAAGCCAAAGAAGAGGGGGCGGACATCATCCGACGGAGGCGGCGGTACCCCCGCCAAAAAAGACAAGAAGGAGGATAGATCTGAACCGTCTACGAGCAAAACGCAAGAGGAAGCTGCAGATACACACACACAAGGGGCTTGGCAGCTAGCTGCAGGAAGAAGAGCAAAGAAGAAAGGACAGAAAAAACAGGAGCAAAGCCAGCCTCAACAATTGAGGAAAAGCGCAGGGAAGACCTCGCGGCAGAGGGGAGATGCAATCCTCATAAGACCGGAATTGTGTAAGACTTACGCCGATATCTTGAGAGATATCAAGGCAAAGGTTAAGCCAGAAGAATTGAATACAGAGGTTAAGTATCTTAGCAAAACGAAAGGCGGTGGCGTTTTGGTTGTCGTGGGTAAGAGTGAAGACAAAATGGAATCACTCAAAACGGCCATACAAACCGCAATAGGGCATGCAGGCACAGTTAGGGGCAAGATTACCAGAACTACACTGGAGATCAGGGACATTGACGGCCTTACGACAAAGGAGGAAGTCTGCGGCGCCATCGCTGTGGCCACGGGGTGCGACGAACAAGATACCAAAGTGCACCTCTTCGAACCAAACTCGAGAGAGCAGAGGGTGGCAGTGGTCGAAATGGACCAGACCAAGGCCACAGCCCTGCTCAATATAGGCAAGATCCGTATCGGGTGGGTCAACTGCCGGGTGCGGGTTCGAGCGAGCGCCACGTGATGCTACCGGTACCTCGGATACGGTCACGTTAAAGCGCAATGTAAGGGTCCCGACAGAAGCACCAGCTGCTGGAAGTGTGGTGCGGTTGGGCACAAGGCCAAGCAATGCTCTGTGCCGGCTCAAGAAATGAAGTGTTTCTTGTGTACAGAAGCAAAGGTGCCTTGCGATAGGACGGCGCATGCTCCAGGAACCGGAGCGTGCGCGGTCTTCCGCAACGCTCTAAACGCGGCTAGGACCCAAAAATAATGGCGCGAATACTGCAAGGTAATCTGCACAGGAGCAGGCTGGCTCACGATCTCCTACCGCAGTTCATCGCAGAGGAGAGTGTGGCGCGATTTAAATAATTAATTAATTTATATTTTTTAGTTTTGCGTTAGTTGAGCGAACGTTTCTCAGCCATTCGACCCTATGAGCGCGAATTGGGGGACGATTCGTGGCGTTAGCCCAACACGGTAGGAGTAATTTTTAATTGCTCCTAGATCTGCTTAGATCTCAAATTGGGAGTTTCCCACGGATTGCGAAGATCAACCACGGTGCGGAGCAGTCGACGCGGTGTTGCTGTGATCTGCCAGGCCAGTGGTCGAGTGGTGGGAGCGTTGCGCACGGGAAAGGTATCCGTGTATATATTAGATATAGAAGCGCTCGCACTGCTTCGAGTCCTTCCGTGGTCTCGGGAAAGCCCTTTGTTTTAGGCGGGCCGCGGTTTTCGGCGGCGACTAATGATGCGCGTCACGTCAGTCTGGCAGGCAAGGGACTCGACAGGAGCAGAGAGTCGTGCAGGACGCTTTTTTGTTAGACTTCATTAATAAGTTTGATTCAGATCGACAATAGTTTTTATATTTATTAAACCCTCGACATTAGTCTTGTCCATACAAGGCTGGCTTACCGATCTCCTAACCCGCATTCCATGCAGAGGAGAGTTGGGATATCCTCCTCATAAGTGAGCAGTAATATGGACCGAGATGCAGCCTGGCTGGGTTCCAAACGCGCAAAAACTGCCGCTGTTTGGGGTGCCCACAGGCGGGGATCGCGGATACGGTAACCGGAGAGCGATTAAGTGCGGGTGAGGGTGGGCGCGTCACGTTACTTCAAGCGGGTATCTGTCACCGGAATCGCAACTGCAGCCGACTTCGCGACAAGACGGCTTAGGGGACCTAGAGAACGCGATAAAAGACGTTTACCTGGGCGACGCTAGTAGTCGGGGGCGACTTTTTAACGCGCGAGCGACAGAGTGTGGGCAGCACAGACGAATAGGAGAGGTATGGGCGATACTGCAGATGCAGCACAGGACATGGACTGGTAGTGTGCGAACGAGGGAAATACAGCTCACCTACCGCAGACAGCGAGGTTTCGGGGAAGTCGATAAACGGATGTAATTTCGCTGGGGAAGTACGATCCGCAAGGATACAGGGGCTGCACGTTACGGAAAAATTTACTGCTAAGCGATCACCAAGTACATTTCTTTTTAATATCGAGGAAAGAAAGCGCGCGGAGAGGTGAAGTAGGCGGAAACAAGCGCGGACCCGACGAGTGGAACACTTCGACGTCTTAATCGGGAGGCGCTTACGGAGGTGATTCGAAGCGCAGAAATTACCTTTAATGGGCTTCCGGACGAACTAGCGGAGCGTGAGAAAGCAAAAGCCTAGTAGAACGCACTACTAGGCTAATCACCGGAGATGTGCGACAAACGATGCCCCGAGTATCCACACGGCCACCTCAGGACGTCCGGTTTACTGGTGGAGCGGGCGAGAATCGCTGGAGGCGTTAGAAAGGCACCAAGCCTTCGAGGCCAGTAAGAAGATCAAAGGGCCCATGAACCGCCCCACGGGCTCAGAACTTTGCTCCGCGGGTACGACGAGGCGAAGAAGAGACCGCGAGACCACAATTAAAGAAAGTAAGCGCCGCTTGGCTGTACAAGATGCCTTGATGATCGTAGAGGAAGATCCGTTCGGCGATGGGAAGCGAGTCGTGGCACGCGAAAAATAGGAGAAATGGGCGAATGGAACCCGAGGGCAGAGGCGATCGAGAAGATAATTGACAGAGCTGTTTCCCACGCCATCCCACGCCGAGCCTCAAATTAGAAATGAGCGGAGCGAACTGATCGGGAATGAGATACCCGCTTTTTAGCGAGGGCGAATCTTATGCGGCAACTTCTTCCCTGCAAGAGCGGTAAGGCCGGGACTGGATTGCATTCGCCGCGGAAATACTTAAGGCCGTTTGCCAAACAACGGCCCTGAGCTGCTCTCTGGAATGTAGCAATTCAGTGCCTGGTGCAGCGGGCGTTTCAGTGCGCAGTGAAAAGGGCTAGGCTATGTCCTTATATTTACATTCTCAGGGACAATCACATGCGCGCGACGGCTCATAGCACTTCCTCCTACAATTGCGGCGACGCGTGGTATGTCAAACTCTATCCAAGCTCCTTGCTGATTCGTCGCACTGGACTAATAGCCATCGACGAAAACAGGTGAAACTCGTCCCGAGCCGTCCGACGTCGTCTCGGGACGAACGACATGGGTGCGCGGTGCTGCACGAGCCTCGTCCATCCCCAATCCTTTGGACTGGCGGAGAACGGGCTTCGTGACCAAAGCCGGAGAAGCCACGGCAATTGCGGCAGCTGCTAACGGCCTACAGCATCGCGGGAAGCATGCGTGCAGCATCTTTCCGGCAGACCGGTATGGTCGTGCCCTTGAGCGAGGCAGCAGCTCGTCGACCTGCAGTACGCAGACCGGAACTCGCGC
>VCDM03000365.1:40217-56654 GCA_012977825.3 Pteromalus puparum
TATCGGGACGCGTCAATGTTATCGCGGGGGCTGATTCCGTGGATCTGCTTGCAGTTGAACGCAACGGATTCACGAGAGTCTCGGGAATCGGCTAGGGTGGAAATCCGAACCGAGGAACGCGATAGGACGATGCGAAATGGCAGGAGCGATGGAGTGAATGCCGCCATGCGAAATGGACGAAATCATTGATTAAGGAGGTAGGCCCGTGGATAGGCAGAGAATGGGGGGAGGTAAATTTTTATCTCACCCATTTCTTTCCGACACGGCTCTTCAGGAGTTACCGTCCGGCGATGAACAAGGTAGCGACACCGGTTGCAAATACTGCGGTGACGAACGGGACGACGTGAGACACACGTTTTTTGACTGCCCTCGGTGGGCTGATAGGCGTAGAATCTTAGAGGTGACGGTAGGGGCATTTACGCCCGACACGGTAGGAAAACGATGCTTGCTAGCAAGCAGAATTGGACGACATAACGGCGTTCGTGGAGACGGTTCTCCGCACGAAAAATAGTGACGTCGTAACAAGACAGCGGACCCCCCGAAGGAATGCGAAAGCGGCTACCGGGGGATTCTCGCGGCCATATGAGAGGTGGAGTTTTAGTGGGTATGCCTGGCGTCTGTCCCGCGCCAGGAGAGTCCCACACACGGGGAGTCCCGCACGGCTCCTGCCATGGTGCATTAAGCATTTTCTCCAACTCTCCGGATAAACAAAAAAAAAAAAAAAAAAAAAAAAAACCGGCCTTGGTCATACCAGATGTATTTTTTTCTCTCTTTATTTCTCTTTCGTCTCTCTGGATCTGACTTAAACCCTTCATCGGTAATCTATAACAGTTACCGGCCTGGGCCATACCAGATGTACATTTTTTTTGCTTCCTCCTAAGAGGAAGCTTTGTAATAGTAAAATTTTCAGTTTCTCTAAAACGTAAAAACACATTTGGAGGTGTTTGGAGTTCGAATCATGCGTTTTTAGAAAATGTCCGTGCGGATGGCTGTGTGTGTGTGTGCGTGTGTGTCTGTGTGTATGTGTGTGTGTATGTATGTATACCGTCATAATTCTGGAACCACACGACCGATCGTAATAAAATTTGACATGCATATATGTTTTCTGATTCTGAATTCGGTAAAAAAATAATTTTATGATTCTGATCATTTTATGACCATTTTATGGCCATTTTTCGATTTTTGAAAAAATATTTTTGCTTTTTTTGAATGATATAATTTATACAATAAATTCAGCAATAGTGTATCTAAAAGAGCTTAAAATGGCCTTTTTTTTCCCGCAAGATTTTCCAGATTGACCGTTCCGTTCAATTTTTATGATAAAAAAGGTAATTTAAAAAAAAAAAATTAATATCTTCAAAACTAAATTGTCAAACGTTTTGAAAAAATTCATGGCAACAAAAAACTATAATATCATGAAAAAAATGGTTTATCTATGTCGTACGGTTACGGGAGTAAAAAGACTTTAATTAAGTTGAAATTTTGGGAAAAGATAGATCTTTTGAGTATCTCGGCTAAGTTCTTTTTGCAGCTTATGAAACCAATTAGTTTAAAAGATATTAAAACTCAAATTCTTTGTCTCTCACCCTGTATACTTGTTGTCGCTCGCGTGAGCAACTATCGTTGTGACGGGAAAGTGGTGAGGAGTAATTAATTCAAGTACAAGATTACAGTAAAAAATATGTATTGGAACTTCGAAAAATACAGAGGCACGATGCAAACAGCTTCGTGTCGTGGACTGAACTGTACTGCCGCTGCAGCTACCCTCGCCGAGCCGCCACCCGACGTCGATCGTCGTTGACCGTTTTTAAATTCATCTCCCACTCCGTTCTCTCACGCATCCAATCACTTGCCTGTACTAGAAAAACTCGGGAAAGTTCCGTCGCCTACGCCGAAACTGTCCCCGCGCTAATCCGTACCGCCATAAAACAAGAACTCGAGCCCAAGCCAAAACATCGCGCGCCACTCAGCCAGACCCGACCGTGCGGGCCTTGTCCGCACGCTCGACTCCGTTCTGCATGCAGCCAGATGTTTGCTCTTGAGCATCGAATTCGAGCCGATATGCTTTTCTCCGAGGAAAGGCTATAAAATCGGCTCCGCGTCTCGCAGAGTCTCGCTTCGTCTTCACAAAGCGAGCCCCTTTTTTTTACCTAACACGTGCGCGCTACGCAGTTACAAATACAACGCGTTCGCTGTTCTTGCATTCGCCCAAGCTGAGGCTTGTGACGTGGGAAAAACTCTCGTTTTGTTTCACGAGAAGAAAACCCACGCCAAGAACAGAGATTACAATTCTACGTCTTATTTATATTATTCTACGCGAGCGTTGCCGACCAATATTCGAACGCGCGGTCACACGGTACATCATACAAAAACATGCACATAGGCCACTATCAAGCGTACCTCTTTCGCGGATACGACGCATCTGCGGCCCTCTAAGCACAAGAGCGACACTTCGCCTCTCTTGCCTTAGTGCTACATGGCCAGTGTAGCCTCTCCTTCTTACAAGTTATTTCAATAACTAAGGAAGAGAAAGCGGCCTCATCCGAAAACTATAGAAACGAATGATCCGCGAGCCTACACTGCGGCTTCTATAGATCCGCAGTGCCGATGCGCCTATCTACGAAAGTGTGCGTGTCGGGAACAATACTGTATAACTGAAAATTATTTTTTTTAACCTTATAATTCCCTAACTAAAGCTCTGAATGTTTTGACCCTATGGTATTTTAAATATTAATGTTTAAATATTTTCATGAAAATAATATGATTTGATATATATCTAGAACTAAACGATTAAGTAATTCAAAAAAATTCAGTGTATACCGTCATAATTCTGGAACCACGCGAACGATCGTAATACAATCTGACATTCATAAATGTTTTCTGATTCTGAATTCGGGAAATTTTTTTTATGATTCTGACCATTTTATGGCCATTTGCTGGCTTCCCTTGGATCTTATTTTTACAACGTGTACACTTTACTTACTTTACCTGCTAGGTGCATAATCAACTATTTAATTTAATTGTTTCAATTATATACTTAATATTTTTTTCAGCTTAATGAATATGAAAAATTGGATTGGGACACCATTGTAAAATTACATTCTCAATAAATTTTGCTAAATAAATTATAACAATAGAATTTTATTCATTTGATAATGATGAAGATAAGAACGAGAAATGATATTAGTGCGCTATTAACAATCCTTTAATATCTTGCATTTGATAACTGAGGGAACCCTTACGAAAAATACTTCCAAATTTTGAGAGTAAAACTCTCAAAATTTACTCTCAACTGTTCACTCCGAACGTGACAGTAATTTCGTACCCTCATTCGAGAGTTACTTCCAAGTTCAGAGTAACTGTCATTTTGAGGGTTCAGTTGAGCGTTACTCTTAATATCTTTTATTTGAGTGTTACTCTCAACTTTAGAGTTATCATGAGAGTTACTCTCAACTTTATACTTAATTTGAGCGTTACTCCCAGTGGACCTATAAATCGAGAGCTCTATTAAATAGTAGAGCTATCTTTGAGTAAGATAAATAGTATAAAGAATAATAATAATATTGATGTAAGAAATATTTGTCAATTATTGTTTATTAGAAAATAGAAATAAAAGAAATTCTGAACACCTTTGATAATGAAATTATAAACAAAATGAATTGAATTATTTTCATCGGTTATAACTCAATGTTATAATAACCAAAAGTATAACTTCTTACTTTTAAAAACAATAAATTAATACTGTTCATCCAGCATTTTTTATATAAATGAAATAGACAACGCACTTTTCTTAAAAAAAATTTGATCAAATATAGCTAAAACTAAGTCTTCATTTCTTTTCTTGTTTCTTATTAAAAATTCTATACTTTTTTGTAGCATTGTTGCATTTGTTTTTTAGCGTTGAATCAAGTAACGCTTTTATTTCATCTTTGTTTTTGCTAGGAAATGTTTTTGCAACATAATCTGAAAAAATTAATGTAATTTAGTTATATGAATAAAAGTGACTCGGAAATAGTCATTAGCTATTATAATATTACTATTATTTACCTACGATTGCGGCTCGCTTTGATTTACTTAACTCTGGTTTGGCTGAATCTGCCTCTTTACCTTTTTTTCCACTCAGTGAATGCTTTGAGCATTCCAAATCAGTGAATAGAGTTCTAACGAAGTCACGAATAGTCTCGCGAACGTCAGTTTTTCTAATATTATTCTCCAGTATAAATGTATTTACAAAGACACCGTGACCGAGATCAACCTTTCAAAAAATATATGAAATTAAATTGCGTATCGCACTTTCTAATATGTTCTTAGTAATACTTTTTTAGTACTTTTTAAAATTAGTTTTCAAGATAAATTAAAAATATGTTACCTTATCTGGCGTGTTGACAAATGCTTCATCGGTTTCGACCTCCTTTTTGACTTCAATCACAAGTGTACTTTTTTGTCCCTCAGTTTCCGTATTATCTTTCAGCGTCACCGATGATTCATCATTTGATAATTCGTCAGCAGAATCACGATCTTGTTTTCTTGGCGTCCCTGGGGATCCAACAGAATCAGCATTACTTGGTTCCGTTACCGTATCTGCTTTTTTCAACATTTCTAATTTTTTTGTGTTGCCATCCAATGACTTTCCAGATTTCGAGTTGTTTTCGGTATTTTCCTGGTTAGGAGTTACATATTGAAACAAGTTTTCGATCTATAAAAATATTTGCTTTTTAATAACAATAATTTTTAATTTTTATAAATAACTAAAAAAATAATTAAAATTCTTACGTTTGGCAAACATAATTGGGGTGAGTAAGTACTACTTCGGCTCGATCGATTATGCTGTTCTTCATTTTGCTTTAATGGCACAACAGATGTGCTCGATGCTACAGTCTCTTTAATAGTTGAAGCACTTTGTCTTTCGATACTTTTTTCACATACTGCACACTTCAATTGCAAACTCTGCAATATATCATTGGTTTTCTTCACATTTAACTTTAGCTGCTCAGATTCTTTATTACTTAACGCCACATCTAAAACATATAATGAATTATATTAGAATAATATAATAAATATAATAGTCAATAATATTTTTATTTAATCTATGGGGGTCGAATTTGCGTTTATAATGATGCTTTCGACATCTCCGAAACTCGTGATTCAAATTTCCCGGCAGTCATTTCCCAAGCATCACGAAGTATGCAGCGAATTGCTCGTTATGAGTATAGACACATCACGTATACTGTATAGTACTGTTGCGCGAGTAAATGCGTGTGCATGATCGCTATCCACTGTATTGTTTCAACTTTTTTCTTTGTAGAAATTATACAGTAATGTAATAATTTAAATTAGTAGCATTAATGATTATGTGGTGCGGGACAGCTTGGAGTAAATGGAATGATAGCGTGACTTCAGTGTCCTTTTCTTGATCAGCTGACGTTGTTTATGCAGTATCAAACAGCTAGTTACATTAGATTTTTATCACAAAACTTGATTGACTGTATTAGATAAGTATAATTCTGACTTTTATCAAAAACCCAGTACAATATTCATAAAGAATATGTTACTTTGTGTTTTATTTTTATTTTTCAGAGATAGAGGATGCGACTAACCTACAACTCCAACTATAACTCTATTGCCTGCCAAAGTTTCATTTCTAGCAGAAGCTATGGGAGTTGTGTATTGAGGAGCATTGATGTTCACAATAGGATGCATTATATTGTTTGTTAGAAAAAAAATGAAGCAGATTTACTTGTACGTCAACAAAAAAACAAAAGAATGTGAAGATATAAAAAATTCTTTAGATACTGAAATAAGGGACACATAAAGCAACTCGTGCACGTCTACATGATATGAAAAATGATCGTACAAGTAACAATATATTATCTTCAAAAGTGGCTAATTATGAGGTATATTATCATTTGTGTTTATAATTTTTCTCAATCACTTATTATTTGACTTGATTTCATTTTAGAAAAGTATTTATCCTAAAAGTAAGCTTGATGAGGAAGTTAATGAGCGAATAAACTTGGAATCAACAGTGAGTCAACATTTAGAAACCATTGGAGTTCTCAATGTAAGAATTTCTGAACTACCTACAAGATTCCTGGAAGCCAAAACCAATCGTATAACCATATACATAAGAGAGATAGACTGAGTGTGTAGGCTAGCGAAACTGGCACTCATTGAGAGAGAGACAGCATGCCTTCTATCCCATACACCAAGCATTGGATAAAAGTTATGCAGGTATACGCTCTCTTTGTCTTACACACAGGTCAATAGGTGCCACTTTCACCAACCTGCACACGCAGTCTATCTCTCTTATTTCTATGCGTATAACTACCCTTGAAGAAAAGAATCTCACCTTAGAATCGAATGAAGGATATGCTAAACTAGTTTAGCTAGCTAGAAGCTTCTAGAGCATTAAAAGAAAAAGAATCTCTTACCAGGAAATCCAGACATCCAGACATGGAGAAATATAAAAATCAAGCAGAGATGCACAGTTTGCGTATAGTTCATGAAAAAACTACTGAATAGAATTCAGTCTTTGTATGAATTTTCAATTTAATGTTACCTTTATAATGTGCGAGTTCTTGTTTAAGGTTTCTATTTTCCAGTCTCAATATTTCAATATCACTCTGTAGTTGTCTTTTACTTCTTTTCGATAAAGGTTCAACATCTTCAGAGGACACACTTTCTGAAAAACTTTGGTACGTATCTTCATATTTCCTCTTCTGAGTCTTCTTCTTATTACGGGTATTGATTGACTTATCAGAATCACTTTCAATGCTGGCAGTGGAATCCTGTTGAGAAAAACCAGGTTATGTCAAACTATTTGTGGCTACTATAATTATTATTAATAAAAAAATATAAATATAAATATCTTATATTTACTGAATCATTGTTATCACTATCAGGAATTGTCTTATTCTTGTCATCGATATTCTTTGGAGAATTTTCATCTTTCCATGTCTCTTTTCCTTTGGAAGCATCGATTGCTCCTTTCAATGCTTTACTTGCAATACTGCCACTTAAATTCTGTTAAAAAAATATTAGCTTGTGTAAAATTATTTGTGTAATTTGATTACTAAAAGAAAATAATAATATAAATATATTACCTTACTTACTGCATGTTTTTTTAAATTGGTAGGAGCCATCGCATTATTACTATTATTTGAACTTCCTGCAGCTATTTCATTGTTTGTCTCTTTTAATTTGATGAATGCTTCAGTATTACTTGTACTATTGTCCAAGGTTTTATCAGATGAATGCTGCATTAAGAAAAATATTACCCGGTGTCAAATTTATTTGAACTCGAATTCAGTATTTAGGTTAAAATATAGTTATAGAAACAATAATATTTGTAATAAAGTAAATTACTTACAGCATCATGCTCAAGGCTGGTACAAACTATCGTATCATTCTGATCAATATTTGCTAAAGATACTCGATCTTGCTTTTTACCAAACTCTTTTGATTTATTGGAAGTGCTTGAGCTTTTACTTGATTGAGGTTCACTGTTTTCATTATTCTCTGATGAATCCTGTTAAAAAAAATTAAATAGCTTAAAGTAAAAATTAAATCAATCAGTCAAACCAAAAATAATATAATTTCAAATAATATTATTACATTACTAGGAATTATTTTAACATCTTTTGAAGATTGTTGAAGCAGCGTGTCCAAAATAGAATTACTACGTTGTTTAGATAGTTCTTTTTTTAACTTCTTTTTAAGTTTTGAGCTATCCTAAAATAGTATTAGTAATATTTAAAATTATTATTGTGATATTTAAAAATGTGTATATCTGATTGTGATTAAAAAAAAACAATTAAGTCAATTACCTTTTCCTTAGAATCCTTATCTTTTTTAACAGTTTTCTTTTTATTATCAGTAACATACTCGTCATTGAGTGATTTTTTCATGAGTTCATGACGATTGCAGACCGGCGATGGCTCCGTGGTAAACCACCTGCCTCCCGGTCAAGGGGTCGTGGGTTCGAGCCCCCATCAGAGCGATCAGTTTTTTCAGATCCGATGGAAATCTTACTCACGACACCGGGTTTGAGAAAGGCGTAGGTGTGATGAGCCTACCCTGGAAACTTTCGAACGCTAAAATTCATCTAGAAACACAACACGATACGTTGTGAGGCCATGAACTTTCAAGTTCGAAAAAGCCACCCATTTTTTTTTTTTTTTTTTTCATGACGATTGCATTTAGTGGTACTTTGAACGTTCTTGCTAATAAGGGATTCCATCTCTTGGCTCATAGTTGTCCAATCTGAATAAAAAAAATTTGTATAATATTACTGGTTACACACANACGCATTTTTTTTCAAATTTCTGGGAAAAAAATGCACATCTCAAAAGTAGTTTTTTGTTATAAGAAAAGCGTGTATTCGAAACACGTGTGTATATGCGAAATACACGTAATTATTTATTAATTTTTATAATATAAAAAGCGTGTATTCGAAACACGCGTGTATATGCGAAATGCACAGTTATTTTATTGTAAAAAATGCGTGTAGTCGAAACACGTGTGATGTATATACGAAATACAGATCATTATGTATAGCGGCATTTTTCGTTATATCAAATCTGCGTGTACGGCAACACGCAGTGTGAGTTTCGATATTGCAAATTTTTGTAGTGGTTGACGCCAGATGGCGCCAGAGGTTATTATAAGCACTACCTGCACTACCGGCCGCAAGGTCGGTAAAATCGCAGAAATGGGTTTGAGACCCCCTTAAACGAATTTATTGAGAAAAATATTCAAAATAATGAAATACATATCGATGACATTATAAACAAATTCAACGACCTAATTACGGAGGCTGCAAATGGTAATATACCCATCAAGACAAAGGGGAAAATGCAGAAGCATAATACTATATGGTGGAATGAAGAATGCGAAACAGCAATCAAAAACGCAAAGAAAGCCTTGAACCGATATAAAAAGGAAAACACAGACGAGAACAAAATTGAGTATAAAAAATGCAAAGCAATCGTCAAAAATACTGTTAAAAACAGTAAAATAAGTTCTTGGCTTAAATACCTAGGTTCGATTAATTATCAAACACCAGTGAAAGAAGTGTGGGAAAAAATAAAATCAATTAGAAGTAAACCTCCATGTAACATCCCAGTTCTAATAGAAAACGGTCAAACCATAAGTGAACAGTCCTCTATAGCTAATATTCTAGCAAAATCGTTCGCCGCTAACTCAAGCGATAGCAATTTTTCAGAAGATTTCCTACAATATAAAAACTCAAGTGTGAATCTCCCTGACCCGACGGAAATACAAGCAAACGATCCTTTAAACGACAAAATCACCTTAAGAGAGCTGGCAGAGGTTCTTGAATCTAGTAAAAATACAAGCCCAGGGCCTGACCTTATACCAAATATCCTGTTAAAACAACTACCTACCTCGGGTTGTGAATGTTTGTTAAAAATATACAACATAATCTGGACGTACCAGCTATTTCCCAAAATATGGAAAGAAGCTATTGTCATTCCAATACCGAAGCCGGACAAAAAGAAAGAAGACAAAAACAGCTATAGACCGATTGCGCTAACGTGCTGTATGTGTAAGATACTAGAAAAAATTATCAACAAAAGGCTAAGATGGTTCCTCGAATCAAACAATATCATAAATAAAGCGCAAAGTGGATTTCGCAATAACTGCAGCACAACAGACTGCCTCGTCACCTTAGAATCTCACATATGTGACGCATTCGCCGAAGACCAACACATACTCACAGTATGCTTAGATATGGAGAAAGCCTACGACTTACTGTGGCGACAAAGAATATTGCAAATACTACAAGAACTTCAAATTACCGGTAACTTTTATTATTTTATCAAAAACTTTTTAAGTTGCAGACTGATTAAAGTCAGAGTAAACCGCACATACTCTGACTCCGTTTGCATCGCAAACAGTGTCCCTCAAGGGACAGTTATTAGTGTAACCTTGTTCCTCTTGGCCATAAACGACATCAGTAAACACATCACTCGCCCAATTTTAACAACAATCTTCGCTGACGATGTGACACTATTTGTAAAAGGAAAAAATTTAAAAACAAGTGAAAAATTAATGCAAAATATATTAAATAGTTTATCTGAATATGCTAAAGTTACAGGTTTTAAATTTTCCACAAATAAAACCCAAGCGATTGTCTTTGATAAAAAAAGAAACGAATCGCATGAATTACAGCTGCACATCAACAACAAGATTATTAAAACTGTCGACGAAGTGAAAATACTCGGCCTTATTTTTGACAAAAAGCTAACGTGGAACCCACATATTGAAAACCTCAAAAATCAGTGCCTCCGTAGACAAAATATCTTGAAAGTTCTGTCTGCGAAAAACTGGGGATCAGATATGAAAGTTTTGATAAACACATATAAATCACTATTACAATCGAAAATCGATTACGGCTGCATCGTATACGATTCAGCAAGACACACAGTTTCAGGAAAGCTGGACGTTATACTTAATTCAAGCATGAGGATTGCACTGGGAGCCTACAGAACGAGCCCAATAAACAGCTTATTGAGCGAATGCAACATAATCCCCCTACAATTAAGAAGAAAACAGCTAGCAGCAAATTATACAACCAAAATCCTTCACTCGCCGAACAACCAAGCTTATGAACTATTTAGTGACTACAACTCAAGAAAGAATTCAAGTAAATCAAATGCTATAGTTCCATATTATCAACGTGCCTTATCTCACTTAAATAGGTATAATCTCTCACCTACAAACTTTTACTCACTAACTCAAAATAATGTGTGTTGCTGGAGATCCTCAGAAAATCTAAACCGCTTCAAAAAAGTAGGGAAAGTAGAAGGGGACTTTGATAATTTCATAAACCACCACTCGGATTATCAGCACATCTATACATCATCGTACACCAACCTCCGTGCTATTGGTGCAGCGGCAAGGCTACCGAATGGAGAATGCTTTCTATTGAAATTCCCTAAATGGTACGGAGTACAATCAGCTTTACAATCATTAATCTTACATGCGATTGAAAATATCGACACAACCCGTAAAACAATAATACATGTCCAATCACTAAAACTCATAAATAAACTAAACAACAAACCGAAAAACTCACACATAAGCCAAATAATAAACTATTTAAACAAGCAGAACAATCAAATAGCTATATATTTCTCTACTACACCGCGGAAGATATCAAAAGAAACGGAGCATCTAGCAAAAGCTGCCAGCAACCTAACTTACCACGAAAAAGTACAGAAAATTAGCAAGGAAGACGGAATACGCATAATTAAAAACAAAGTGCGTGAGGAATGGAACCTTCAATGATCAAAGACACCAACAAAGCCATCTCAAAAAATAAAGCCGATCGTATTCATGAAAAACCAGCCAGAAAAATTTAGAAGAAGAGATCAGGTTACTATTTCAAGAATCGGACACACAATAACCACTCACGAACACCTCCTAAAAAAAGAGAAGCCGCCAGAATGCGATACATGCAAGTCACCTATCAACATCGAACACATTCTTCTTAATTGTCCAAAATATCATAGTGAACGTCTCAAGTACAAACTGAAATCCAACTTAAGTGAAATGTTGAATAATAAAAAAGACTGTTTAAAAGTAATCAAATTTTTAGAAGAAACAGACATTAAATTTAAATATATGTATTGTATCAAAATATTAATGTATATTATGTATATATATGTATATAAGCAAAACAAGAAATGTGATATGTAATATTCTCTAGAAATGTATCTACAAGTGTCGCTAATACCTTCTGGGGGATGCGACTTTAAATAAATAAATAAAAAAAAAAAAAAAGTACAGCTGGTAAATTTAATTGCCTTCGGGTACTAGCAGAGATGAGTAGAGAGATTGCCGATGCCGTGTTAAAAAAGCGTGCCGAATTCGATCATGACGCCACTTGCGGCGAACGACCGAACCATACGCATCTAGAAGGAGCGGAGGAGAGGTAAAGTAGGGGGGGTCGTACGCATCTAGCTTCCCCGCCAGCGGCAGAGGCGGAGAGGAAAGGAGGAGAGAGAGTTCACATGTGGTGGCGGAGCAGAAGAGCGGAGAAATGACAAGCGCGGCGACGCCGCGACTGGCGACGGTTCACACTTCCACAGCGGTCTTACGGTTAATAAATAACCATAAATTTATGAACAATCGCAAAATTCTAATACAGGCTATCTCAAAACTCTAGTACAGGCTAAACCCTAAACCCTTAATGGGACCAATGATCATATGTAAGTTTTGAGTACACCAACGATGTCTTATCGGTGGTCGTGATGGCTAAGGCGCGCGCTTCGACGAGGGCGCTTGTCATTTTGCCAGAGTTCAAATCCCCAAGTTTAATATTTTTTTTTGTTATCATCGTTGTCATTGTGACAATTATAAGTTATTGTGTGACAACTATTATATGTTTAGTTTAAAATAATTTTAATTTTGAATTATTATAAGTTTAATAATTATCCATATCCATATATACATACAAAAACATGAATGTAACTCAATTGTTTCACTTTATCGATCTCGTTAGCATGTATTTAGATTTTGTGAAGTACTAAATGATGTCTTTTTTTCTCCTTTTTTTTTGTAATTATTACAATTATATATAATTATTGCAAATACAAAGTGACTAGGCTTTGACATTACCGAAATCCTCTTTATACAGCAAATATTATTTGCTTATTGTGAACAGTAGTATACCTATACGTAATGTCCAATTGTTTGGTCGCAGCTTTTATTTGTTTTTGGGTTCTATAAAAAATGTTGTACGTCGCGACTTAGCGACGATGTATGCATTAGATAACAAGTTCGATGATAATCAATGTCAATATCGGAATCTAGTTCTGCATAATATCAGATACCATGATAGTCCATTCGATTTGACCATTAGATACTTTGATACTGCTTCTCTAAACATTGTCAAGCAAATGCAGCGATTCCTTACAGAGTTTTCAATCTATGGTCTGTCTTTTGTGCGTTCTTTGAGGAATAAGCGCATGGCAGTTGAGTTTTTCATTGTTCAGTTAACGTATTTACATACTTCGTACCTGTCCTGCTGGCATTGTGAAATTTGCCTGACGTTAATTATGCCGAAGGCCAAGAAAAAGATCACATATTCGGTAAACGAGAAACGCTCGATGTGGAATCTCGCGATGGCGCGTATTCACACGACTGACGTTTGAACAATTGTCCTCATCCTCCGCGGCGACTTGCTGCAGTTCGACTTATGTTAGTTCTGGTCGCGTTAGTTTTCGGGTTTAAATTTCCGAATTTTGCTCTTTAAACTGTTCCACAACCGTTGTTGTTAATGTTTTCCATATAATTGTTCGGATTACAGTAATATTCATAAAGATTAGTTTATACTTACCTGCATTTTTTATTATTTTATTTATGTATTAGCAAACAAATAAAATCATTTTAATGTCAAACGTGGCTAGTCAAGTTACTAAAATGCGTATTTGTTATATTTTAGATAATTTATTTAACTTTAATTGAATATATTTACTTGTTTTTTTTTCATTTTTTTTATATAGAATTACCAATAGTAGGACTAAAAAAAAACAATTTTGGTGGTTGACTGGCAACGGTAGCGCGCTCGAGCGCAGCGGATTAACAGACGCCATCGTCACATGTCAGTGATGAATTAATTGATATGTCATCGGCCCACTTGGGTAGGGTTGTTTTATGTTTTTTAGGGTTTCTGTTAATCCGTATTATAATAGGTTTTATTTCAATTTGCTTGTTTGGGTTTTGCTTTTACGCATACAAGCGCCGGCACAGGAGTTCGCGTCGCCCGTCTCGCTCGCGGGCATGGTTTATGTTCGTTTTTATTTTTTAAGAATTGTTTAATTAGTATATTGTATCTTGTTGTAATTCTAACTTATTTAATATTAACTATGTTATTAATACACACCCGTGTTTAAAAAGTAAGGGGGATTTCTCTGGCGCGAGCTTAGCCATAAGGCCCGCAAGATACAGTTTAATTACTTGCAGTGACTGATATGTTATAATTTATGTTTAGTTCTATGTCGTATGTGGCTGTAGGATGATCAATTAATGGTTTTGTATTTCAAAAATAAATAAAAAAAAACAAAAAATAAATATAAAAAAAAAACGTGTAAATTACAATGGGACGATTTCGAATTCGGGGGTGTTAGAACGCTTCGGTATTTGCACTCGGATCAGAGACGGCGGAATGTGTACGGGAAACTGCTTTTTATGGGAATTTATCGTTTATTTTGATGTTATTTGATTTCGATCTTATATATTAATTTTTTCGCCCTTTTAATTCGTAGTGTGCGCCTATTTTATTAGAATGATAGATGTGCGTGCTGTCGTGTGCGTTTAATTATTGTGCGACGGTATTGAGTTATCAGCTTTAGATGAGAGACGAGATGTGTATCAATTTTTATTGTTTTACTTTTATGTAATGCAAGTAGAGGCGTTGTTTTCACAGTAGAGTGTTTCGGAGGAGAGGGGAGAGGTACTAGTACTTATAATGACTTGTGTTTGGCACCTACCTTTTGTAGCCTTGATTCTTTGGTGGTCATGGCTTTACTGCTCGTCCTCAGGGTGCGTCAGGAGATACGAGTGATTGTTGCGACGAGAGGGATTGTCGGACGAAAGGTCTTGGATGTTTCCTCACTTTATGCCGTTAAGCTTATTTATTCTTATTTACAATTACGCGATTTACGCTCTTATCTTCGGTGTTCGGTGCAGACCTGCGATTTTATAGTGATATATTGATCGTTTGGTTCGAGGCGATTATTCCAGGCTGTGTTTCGATTCGGCAATGATAGTTCGAGGTCAAGGTAATTTCTTCTAAGCCGTTACTTCAGTTTTTAGTTGATTTATAAATGTTCTAGTCCGTTCGAATGTTAATTGGCGCGGCACTGTGCTCGATCGTGGCTGCGGAGTTGCTGGCAGGATTCTGGTTAGAGCCGGTGCGTGTACGATCGCCTGCACCCAATATAGAGAGTTGTCGATAAAGGGGTCTACGGGATAGCATGGTGAGAGTCTTAGTCTGACTCTAAGCTATGGTAGTAATTTATGGTAATGGAGTACTGGGAATATGAGGTCGGTTTCATTTAGAGGAAGTTGCCGGTCTACTGGCGCTTTTTTAAGTTGTATGGGTGCTTTTGACGCACGGTTGTAAAGTTGTTTAGTGATACTCTATCGGAGCTCAATCAAAAAGCTCGATATCCTCTTATTGACCATGATTGTGAACTCGTTTCACACAAATAGGGTTATCCCCTTCTAGAGCATTCCGCTCGTGCTCTTTCTGTTTGTTTTCTCGAGTTTTCGGCCGTGTCTGTTGCTATCCGCCGTTTTCCTCTAGGTCAACTGTCGTCTCTGGTCCGTATCGCGCAGTTGCCTTGCCGGTGGGTGTTCTTTGTTCTTTTTCCGTTGTTTGCGTGTGGGATGTTGTGGTACTCTGCAATTTTATTTTTCGGATTTATAAGTGTCATTATTTTGATTGAATGTTCGCGAATGTGTGCTCGCGGTTATGCGTAGATATGGCCGGTCGTTGTTCGTATTAGGCCACTTTTCTTTTGCTTGTGTCGTCGTCTCCAGTTATTGCGCACTGTTAGTCATGCATTTGTTCTGACTTCGTTTGTTTGTGCAGCTGTGGAATGTCAGTGGGTACTGCTTGGCTTCTCTTTCTGATTTTTTTATAGAGTTGTTCATTTGAAATGTTTTGCTATGACACCTCGTCGTGTGCGTACATGTGGTCGCTGTCATTTCGTATCTGGCTTGATTCTCCTCTTCTTTCGTGCGGCGATTTCGAGGATGTGATTCGTTTGCTCGTTCTATTGGTTTGTAGTTGTTAGGGGCGTTGTGCCTCCCATGTGCGTGAAATATCGTGAGTTGTTTGTGATTGATTGTCTATCATATTTTTTAATTTATAATTTCGCGTGATTGTTGTATTGTTTAACATTGAATTTAAATTCCGCGTATATTGTCTCTCTCGATTCCGTGTCTCTCGCTTCTCGAAAAAGGATGTATATAATTCATAGTGTATTGGTTGGGCTTGAGTGAGTCATCACACTCGCCTGTCGGCCTTTGCTTATTGAATCTAGGCTGCTCGGCTGCTTATCTTTTCTATTGTCGTCGTTTGCTACCTCACTTACGCTTACTCGTTGGACTATTCTTATCATAGATTTATGTAAAATTGACTTATTTATTTACTGAAAGTAGAAATGCGAAAATTTTGAGCATTTCACAATTACAACAATAAAGGAGAAAAAGGGACTCATTTAGATTCACAAAATCGAAATGCATGCTGACGAGATTGATAAAGTGAAACAATTGAGTACGTGTTTTTATTGTATATGGTAATTATTAAAATTATAATATTCAAAATTAAAATTATTTTAAACTTAACATATATAATTGTCACCAATACTTACAATTGTCAAAATGACCGATATAAAAAAATAT
>VCDM03000365.1:68296-99615 GCA_012977825.3 Pteromalus puparum
AAGAAGAGATGTGCTCCTCGGACCAAAAAAACCTCGTTGAAATTAATTCAAAAATGTCTGAAGCGAAGGACAGGGAAAGGTCCGAGTAAGCGGAAACGTATCCGAATCATTCAATGATACGCGACGGATTGAAGACAAGGTGACGGTCTCTCTACAGTACTCTTTAACATTAACCGCTAGAATATGTTGTTAGAAAAATGCAGACTAGCGGGCTAGGTGCAACCCTTAACGGAAAAACACAAATTCTAGTAGCGGAGACTGTGACATACTAGGATAACGGTGCAGCGGTAGCGAGAAAACGCGGAAAATTCTATGAAAGGCGGCTTGAGGACACGGGTTTAGAGGTGACGAATCGAAAACGAAAATAATGATCATGGATAAATGGCATTTGCGAAGGTGAGGGTGATCTTAGAGTCGGAATTATACTTTTGAAAAGGTTAGCGAATTCAAGATATTTAGCACAACCAAAATGATCGAAAAACGAATTAAAGCCGAGAATTAACAAGAACTTCATTCGGGTAATGCTTGCTACTACTGCCGTGATAGATACTAAAATCAAAACTGCTGTCTAGAAATGTAAAAGTAAGGAATATATGGAACTATAATATGCCGGTAATCTGTACGGGGCGAAAACTTGGGCCTACTAAAGCGAAAGAAAACCGTTTTAGGGTGTTCGAAAATAAGGTTCTGCGAAAATATACGGCCAAAAAAAAAAAGAAAGATGAGGAAACCGGGGAGTGGAGGAAACTGCACAACGACGTAGCTACATAACCTAACGCCGTCACCGAATATAAAGAATAATTAAATCGCGAAGAGCAAGATGGCAGGGCACAGTCAAGAATGGAAATGATCGCACGGCAAGCGCGGCATAATGAAAGGAAACCAAAATACATCGCGACCTCTAGGTAGACCTAGACGCAGAGTGGTGAGACAATGTAAAACGGACTTAACTGAAATCGGACGGACGGTGGGCGAAATGATAGGGTAGCACAAAATAGGGATACGTGGAAGGCTTGCGTCAGATGAGGCGATGAACCTTTCGAGTTCGAAATGGCCACTTAAAAGAAATATTGTTGAGTGTTCGTTGTTGTGGTGCTTGCGTAGTGTTTCTAGATGAATGCGTTCGATCGCCAGTGTGGGCTCATCACACCCACGCCCGGGCCTATCGGCTGTCCGCGGCTGCTTATTCGATTTATTCGCAGCTAACCTCTTTCTCAGGGGCCGTTCCTCTATCCGCAACCTGAGGACGCGCCGTGTAGTGGTGATAGGCACCCACCCGTCCGCTCTGGACGCACAGGTAAACATGCACATATCTTCATAAAATATTGTATACAAAAAATGTATTATACAATACTGATCATCATGTTAAGGCTCACTTATGTAAGTGAATTTAAATGCAAGCTTGCAATACCTGCACTAAGTTCTGCTTAAATTTTTGCATGATTTCTTTATGGCTCCTGCAGTGAACATCGCAGTGTTTTCTACTATATTTTCTGCAGGATTTTTTCATAAGGGGACAGGTCCAAGTCGTTGCCGATAGAATGTCAAAAACGATCGTTACCGCCAGATAAAGACTGGACAGAGCAAGCGACTGCCTCGAATAACAAATTAAAAACCAAGTATATATTGTTTTTACTTAAACATGCATCCCATTCAGGAAAATTAATTTTCGTATAGAATTCAACGGAGTGACAGAGATAGAAAGGGGTTAAAAGGTTACTGCACGTGCAGTATTCTCGAAAATTTTTTGAATACTTAAAGGTTATTAGAAAAAAAACTTATCTGACGTGGATGATGATGCCTTAAAAATCCTGATTAAACCGTACACCAGCTCCGTTAAAGATCTTCGTAGCATCCATAGAGGACGGCTCGTGAAAATTTTCAAGTATAAACAAGAATGAAGTGACCTTCACGTTTCTACCGCTGATACATTTATGCAAGCAACTTCAGTGTTGNTGCAATACCTGCAATAAGTTCTGCTTAAATTTTTGCATGATTTCTTTATGGCTCCTGCAGTGAACATCGCAGTGTTTTCTACTATATTTTCTGCAGGATTTTTTCATAAGGGGACAGGTCCAAGTCGTTGCCGATAGAATGTCAAAAACGATCGTTACCGCCAGATAAAGACTGGACAGAGCAAGCGACTGCCTCGAATAACAAATTAAAAACCAAGTATATATTGTTTTTACTTAAACATGCATCCCATTCAGGAAAATTAATTTTCGTATAGAATTCAACGGAGTGACAGAGATAGAAAGGGGTTAAAAGGTTACTGCACGTGCAGTATTCTCGAAAATTTTTTGAATACTTAAAGGTTATTAGAAAAAAAACTTATCTGACGTGGATGATGATGCCTTAAAAATCCTGATTAAACCGTACACCAGCTCCGTTAAAGATCTTCGTAGCATCCATAGAGGACGGCTCGTGAAAATTTTCAAGTATAAACAAGAATGAAGTGACCTTCACGTTTCTACCGCTGATGCATTTATGCAAGCAACTTCAGTGTTGTTTGGACTTTGAAAATGTTATACTTTGTTTTTAATTTGTTATTCTAGGTAACCGCTTGCTCTTTTCAGTGTTTGTAGGGCGGTAACGATTGTCTTTGACATTTCATCGGCGACGACGCGGGCCTGTCCCCTTATGAAAAAATCCTGCAGAAAATATAACAGAAAAAACTGCAATTTTCACTGCAGGAATCAGACGGAAATCGTGCAAAAATTTTAACAGAATTTATTGCAGGTATTGTGTGCTTGCATTTAAATTTACGTACACACACCGTTAAATGAAGCTTTGAATTCTGGAAATTCCCGCCGGCTCTGGCTGCTTGTTAACTGGGGCCGATGCGCATGCGCTCTATATCAAAACGCGGCCACGCACGTACAGCGCATGCGGTCGCCTCTGGATATCCCCAATTAACCTGCGACCGGCACTGGCGGGAATTTCCAGAATTCAAAGTTTCATTTAACGGTGTGTGTACATAATATAGCTTTAACATGATGATCGGTATTGCATACTACATCTTTATATACAATATTCGATAAAGCATGTTTGCATGTAGAATCTCATGCACAAATCTGTACATAGAAACAACAAGTTCATACAAAATGTTATGCACACATGTATGCACAAAACAGTGCAGTAACTCATGCACAAATTTCGCGAATTCTGTGCAGAAATTCCACCATAATAGCATGCACAGCAACCTGCATATTTATATACAGTATATGATGCAATATCTCATGCAGACAATCGTGCATAAATTTTTACAGTATTTTCTGTAGATATCCATGCAGTAGCTTATGCATGATGTCATACAGTCAGGTATGCAGGATCATATGCAGAATATTTTCGTAAGGGACTCCAACAATAACAGACGGATTTCATCCATATTGCAATAAGCCAATTAATAAATGTATTAACTTAACTGTTAATGAATCCCTTTCTCAGTGTCGTTTCTCTATTGGTAAACAATAATATCGTTAATTTTTAGTTGGAAACCCGATAACATTGCTACCAGGGTTATTTAAAATGTTATTTTAAATGTCACTTATATGAGAAAAGGTAGATTTATCATATATCTTGGCAAAATTTTTTTTATGATTCTGACTATTTTATGGCCATTCTTCGATTTTTGAAAAAATATTTTTACTTTTTTTTAATGATACGATGTATACAATATATTCAACAATAGTGTATCTAAAAGAGATTAAAATTGCCTACTTTTTCCCGCAAGATTTTGCAGATTGGCCGTTAATATTGTAACAGGGTTAACGGGAACTAAAATCGCACAAAAGTAAAGCTACTAGGAGGATTCGTCTTAACGTATCCGTCTATTACATTTGAACAATAACAAAGAGCGAAATAGGAGGAAGCTAAGTGCCAAGGACTTGGCAGCGGTTTTTCAAAATATTCTAACACGTAATATCAGAAAGGCTCTATTATTTTACATCATACTTTAACTTACTTTAAAAATGATCTATTTTGAATATCTATGACAACCTGTGATTTTATAATACTAATTTATGATAATAATTCAACTTTTAAGACAAACTAAAACTTATACGTAGCGCCTCGAAAGCTTACTTCGTATGTTCAATGGTATATGCTGGATTATTTTAATAAAGTTTTATAATCTCCTCTGAAAAACAACCATAGTATTTTATAATTCAATTCTATAATTATACATATAACATTCAATTGCCCTAATTGTATCCGTATGAAATCATATTTTAGATTAGGCTGCTGCTATATCTACCCCTGATTGCTGTTTGAGGTATTTTGGGGTAGATATAACATTTTTCATGGATAAATACGTTACCGGAAGATTATTTTTAGGTATAGAAAAATAGTTTTAGGAGTATAAAAATGTTACATGACCCGTGCCGAGCCGCTCGCATGCTCAGAGCGCCAGTGTTTAGTTGTCGCGCCGCAAACAACCTATAAGTATATAAGTACTTTATATAATATAACACACGACGACTACACAGCATAGACATAGTACATATAGATATATGTATATGTATATGGTCGACACGGCGGTGCTACTTAACCTTAAAAGAGTTAGTTATTAAACAATCTGTCCGCGTTGCTCTGGGTTGCTTTGTTTACAATGTCGCCGCATTATGATTTAGGTTAAATGAAATGTTTAAGAGGTTTTTCAAGGGAAAGGTGAATTGAGAAAATTTTGCAGCAACTTGTTGTGTGCCACATACCCTAACCCTTCGTTATATCGAAGGGGGTTTGCGGACTTTTATTCGAAAACCATTTGTTCGAAAGACACTTTTTCGAATCACTTTGTTCGAAAGGACATTTGTTCGAAGAGACATTTTTTCGAAAAGACATTTGTTCGAAAGCCATTTATTCGAAAAACTTTTGTTAGAATGATCTTTTGTTCGAATGGACATTTGTTCGAAAATTTTTTTTAAACTTAATTATTTTTCAATTTTTTTATAATTTGTCTGCTTTTCTCATTCTTTACTTATTTAGCCGACTCACACATATTAAAAACTAACCATACTAACCCATTACCGCATTTGGTTTGTGTTGAAGTTCATTCTAGTACCGAGTTGCTTAACCCAAGTAACTTGACTCACCCAGCAACTTTACGTGGGTTATCGGGTTAAGTTGTTACCAGCAGAAATATAGTGACCAACTCAGAAATATTAAAAATAAGTAAATCCTTGTGCTAAAGCAATCAGACTAAACAAATTATGACTGTAAATTAATCCCTAAAAAAACTAAAAACAACGGTTTGGATAGTCTTACAATACATAAAAAGAAAAAAAAATTTTTTTCGAACAAATGTCCAGCTGCCCGACTTGGGATTTTTTTACCAGCCGAGATAGTAACCATTACTACCATTGATTTGTAATCATTCAAATTTTTTCTTTCCGTGTAGATGCATATACCTATATTTTTTTACCCTCAGGCCGCAAAATTCACCTCTTGGTCTGAGGACAAAAAAAATAGTATGCACATTATGCATCGCGGGAGCGATGTATCATTTGCGGCCAGTGCGAGCTTTGGGGGCCGAGCCGCCGAGCGTAGCGAGCATAATGTACTATTTTTTACCTAAACATAACCTACCGGTAACATATTGACCAGTGAAAAATTTTCTATATGCGTAAAAATCAGTAAACAACGATTTGGGGTAGATATAGCGAGACCGTTTAGATTATTTCTCATATAATCATACATAGCGCCTCATAAGCCTACTATGTATCAAAAGAAATCACTTTTTGATTTAATGAAAAATTATACATAGCTCCTCGTAAGCCTACTACGTATTTTAAAGATCAATTGTTAATTATATTAAGTGCAAAACTATACATATAGCTCCTCGTAAGCTTACTATACGTTTATGAAAATCGCGTTTTAATTAGCTTGATGTGAAAGTGTGCATTTGTATAAGAGTTTATAGTTTTTTTCCTTGATCTATACTACATTTTCACGAATTCCTGCATCATGAAATTTAATGATAACTTAATTTTTATATAAAAATCATTTATAACAAATGCAAATATAACTATTCTAAGCTTATTTGATAATAATAGATTCTTTAATAATATTAATCATGAGTTGCCACAAATAAATCCAAACAGATGAGTTAAAAACTTGAAGTATGATCGATCTTATCTTCAGCAGAAATTTGAATAAAAAGTATTCATCAAAACTTGATATTAACTATTCATTATATATTAGATGAACGAACAAACTATGTTTCACAACAAAACTTTACAGTTACGCATGTGCATTCGAATTAATGTTAACTACAGACAAATGTACTTTACTCAACTCGATTTCTTAAATATGCAAAGTATTAAATAAAGAATTTTCTTACTGACAAAATCTAACATGATACAACTAAATAATAGAATGTAGTATAACGGGGCTGCTCTGCTCGGTGTCGATAGCCGCGCAGACGTTAGCTGCGTGCAGTGCAGCTACCGGAGCGGAGAGACAACCGCGTAATAATCGAGACCAAGTCTCGTTTCCTCGGGTATTATCGAGTTCGTAGGTGGACCGGCCAAGGTCGTATTTCGGCTAGCTGCAGTTTACTCGCACGTGCACCGTGAAGCAATGCACGTGCCCGCGGAGGCGGCGGGGAACTTAGTAGGCGTAAGGACCGGTGTTCAATCGACACACTGGGTACGTCGATTGTGGTAGCGTAGAAAATGTAGCGTATATTGTTCAATCGAAAAGTAAGTACACGGGCACACACACGGGTGTGCGAGACGCAAACGAACGGTGTTGTCAGAGACCGGGAGGGCACTGGTGAGAGAGAGAGAGAGAGAGATGCAGAGCTGACACTTACGGTTGACGAGAGTCGGCTCAAGCCCCAGGACGTCTCCTTCGAAGGCGAGTGGTTGGAATCGCTCGGAAGCCTTGGACGTAGCGGAGTCGCACAGGAACCTCGAACAAGGCGCAGTCGCTGTCGGACCCTCTGGGTTGCAGTCATAAACCGGGAGCCTTCGCACGTCGCTCTCACAAAGCTATCGGTCTTTTTCGTGTCGAGAAGTCGCGCGCACGATGCTTACTTTCTGCGAGTCTAAACGAATCTGTCTCTCTCCGCGAGACGCGGCACGCGCGCGAGGCTCTCTCTCTCTCTCTCTCTCTCTCTCTCCACTTATCGTGCTTTCTCCCGCTCCACTCTCTGCCGTTCGCCTGTAACAGAGCTGTAATACATTATTATACATCATGATATTTATGCTGGGGAGGTTATGACGAGTTAACATTGTTCCTCGTCATAGTAGTTAACATTTTTGGATCTCAAATATTTTAATTGAATTTTGTATTTATAAGTATTGTAATAACTTTTCGTTTATTTTACTGTAAAATAATTCTATTTTAAATTCTTGCAAATTTGCGTACTTCCGAGATTAAACCACGAATGAATTTATCATGATTTAAATTTGTACAAAAATGAAATTAGTCATAATTTTAAAGACAACTATGAAAATTTAAACTATCTTGTCATGAACATTTCCGGAGCTTTTTAATGCATCAAACTGAATTATACTTGAACTGATTAGAATTAAATCAAATGAGAACTAACAAGTTATACGCGCGCATTTCATACTATTCAACTGCAGTTTCTCTATAATATCAGTAAATTTATTGCTTCCTCCTCAAGAGGAAGCTTTGTAATAGTAAAATTTTCAGTTTTGCTAATACTTCGTGGAAACGCATTTGGAGGTGTTTGGAGTACGAATCATACGTTTTTAGAAAATGTCCGTGCGGATGGCTGTGTGTGTGTGTGTGTGTGTGTGTGTGTGTATGTACGTATACCGCCATAATTTTGGAACCATGCGACGGATCGTAATAAAATTTGACATGCATATATTTTTTCTAATTCTGAATTTAGGTCATTTTTTGTTTTATGATTCTGACCATTTTATGGCCATATTATAGCCATTTTTCTATTTTTGAAAAAATATTTTTGCTTTTTTATAATGATATGATTTATACAATATATTCAACAATAGTGTATCTAAAAGAACATAAATTTGTCTACTTTTTCCCGCAAGATTTTCTAGATTGACTGATCTGTTCATTTTTTATGATATAAAAGGTAATTTTTCGATAAACATATATAACTCAAAAAATAAATAGTTAAATGTTTTGAAAAAATTCATGACAATAAAAAACAACGATATCTACTAGTTGTAAAAATTTTAAGCAATTTTGGCGACTAGTTTTTGAGATAAAAATCAAAAACTAAAAAAAATGGTTTTTTTATGTCGTACGATTACGGGAGTAAAAAGGTTTAAATTGAGTTGAAATTTTAGGAAAAGATTGATCTTTTGATCACTTCGGCTAGGTTCTTTTTGTAGCTTATGAAAACTTTTAGTTTAAAAGATATTAAGATTCAAATTCTTCAACTCTCACCCTGTATACTCTGTGTAACTGAACATTATTATTTTTATTAAACCATATAATTTGATAATTAAAGCTTAGTATATTTTGAGAGTTTTCATGGTTTTATAAAATGTCCGTGCAGATGGTTTTGTCTGTGTGCGAAGTAGTAAAATTATCTTGTGTCTAGCAAAATTTCTCCCGACTATAGTAAATGCAGAAATTTCTGTCGAAAAGTTTTTACATATACCTAAATTATTCTCTATTCTAATTATGATTCGATTATAATATTATCGCTTAATTACTTTCTTTAATATTTACTGACTTTCCTAAAAGAATGAGGGTAAAACATTGTTAACTACAAACCAGATTTTTTATGAATTTATTATTTTTCAATAGAATTAACAAATAATACAAAGTTGCTACATAAAAAATATGCGAAGATTCACGATCATAACTGGACTATGCTTATAATAAATAAATTTGTAATGATATTGTTACATCAACATAATTTATATAAACTAATTCGAATATTTTGATTGCAGATTTTTTTTAACATACATTTTTAAATAATCCTCGACTTTTAAGAAACACGCCCCTTCCCTCTGTACCGGCATTCGCCCAGGCTCTCGTGCCTGTGGCGTTGGAAAAACTCCCCAGAGAAAACCTACGCCCGGCACAGTCTAAAGTCTAAGTTCTATTCCCTGTCTGCATCCACCGGGAATCAAATCCGTAAGCTGATTACTGTCCGTTTAAAAAAGATAGGCCCCTTAATTTGCTTTTTAAAAAAATCGCTTTAAAAAATGAAAAAGGTACAGAGCGTAGTAGATAATCTGTGCATCGGTTGATATTGATTGTGTTTTATTAAAGTAATTAGAAAATTTACAGGGACGAGCAGAATGGAAAAAAATGCAGATTTTTGACGACTTTTGAGATAGAGCAACCTTGCACTCTTACCATTCAGTCAAAAATAAAGCAATTGAGAAGAAAAAAATCAGTCTTGTTCATTAAAGATACAGGAACGCACTCACATAAGAATTTTTTTTTAATTTAAAAATATGTTTTTAATGTTACAAATGTGGAAAAAGTGTATCTCAGAAATGCTATATCGAAGAAGGTTCAGTAGTCTTAAAAATTGGGAATAAATCCAGAATTTTTATAATACAGAAATAAGATTTGAAAATTATAATTTTTCTTAGCAATTGCTGCCAAATGTCAAAAGAAAATCTTTTGTCACTCAGCTGACAAAACCGTGTCAAAAAAACATAAAATTTCAGATGCTTTGGATGGAGTTGGAGATAACCCAACTGCGGGACAATTGCACTTAAAAGTGTACTCCGTGAAGGTGTAATTTCATGGACGCTATTTTTCTAGCGTCAGCGTTAAAATCTACGGCCTATACGGGGTTTCGTGATGTGCGCATGCGCGCAAGCCAAGAATTTTGAGCTGGACGGACGATAATTTTCATCAAAATAGCTCACCAGTCGTAAGCTTTTTCACCGAAAATTATTAGCGTCCAACCATTTGATGATTTTGGCATATTCGTATATGTATATATAGCGTTATAATTCCTTATAAAAGCTATTAATGTTAATACTAATGAGTAAAAATTACAAACCTTGTTCAATATTAAATAGAAAGTGACTAGATTAACTGCGAAATTCATATTATTTTTTTACATATTTTTATGATTGTTGAAAAATCAAACTTCGGAGCTGTATAGTACTTGAAATAGGATTGGTTTTCACGGTGAAATCCTTTTATGTAGTAAATCACACAACTATTATAACTATGACTTTACATAAAAAAATCTGCTATATTTTTCATTTTAAACTGATGCGTTATAAGCAAAACATTATTTTTCCAACATAAACACGCACTTGCATATTTGTTTCATTTGTTTTTAAGATCAGTACACTCAGTAAAGAGCATTGTTTGATTAAAAAAAAGTATTAACCATGAAATATTTTTCTCTAATTTTAAATAAGATATTACAATTACTTTCATAAATTGTTGCCATTCAAATGCGTCAATTGTACTAAACATATACTTTGAATACATATGTTAACTATAGTCTCGATTAGTTAATCCCCGTAGAACAAAACACTTAAAAATTCGCAGAAAATTAAATGTGCGCACATGTATCCTCTCCTTTCTCTGAACACCAAATCACGAATATATACAAATACGATACTTGACGCTGATGGGGCTTAGACACTAGAATTTTGACCCTGACGCTCGAAAAGTAGCATCCATGAAATTACATCTTGAGTGTCAACTATGAGTCGGGCCAGCTGAGAGGCCCATCTTTTCCAAATAGACAGTATAGCGTGTACTTGCCATAAGTATCTGTTAGTTACGGCGTCCACGTTATAGATAATAACAGTTATTATACGCACTAATACAAGTTATAACAGTTTTACACTTATACAAGTTATTATGGTTTTCCACTTATACAAGTAATTACAGTTACACTTATACAAGTTATTACAGTTTTACACTTATACAAGTTATTATGGCTTTCCACTTATACAAGTTATTATGGTTTTCCACTTATACAAGTAATTACAGTTACACTTATACAAGTTATTACAGTTTTACACTTATACAAGTTATTATAGTTTTCCACTTATACAAGTTATTATGGCTTTCCACTTATACAAGTTATTATGGTTTTCCACTTATACAAGTAATTACAGTTACACTTATACAAGTTATTACAGTTTTACACTTATACAAGTTATTATAGTTTTCCACTTATACAAGTTATTATGGCTTTCCACTTATACAAGTTATTATGGTTTTCCACTTATACAAGTAATTACAGTTACACTTATACAAGTTATTACAGTTTTACACTTATACAAGTTATTACAGTTTTACACTTATACAAGTTATTATGGCTTTCCACTTATACAAGTTATTATGGTTTTCCACTTATACAAGTAATTACAGTTACACTTATACAAGTTATTACAGTTTTACACTTATGCAAGTTATTAAAGGTTTACACGTATACAAGTTATTATAGGTTTACACGTATACAAGTTATTACAGTTAAACAGTTTTTCACACATATTTATTGTTTGTTATAATATATTAAAGTTTCTTAGTTCATCGTTTGACAAAATCTTTGCAACACACTCAACGCATATATTCCATTTCAATATTTCAATTCACTATTATAGGGGAGAAGTCCGCTAGTATAGATGATGTCTAGTACAGATAATTTTATTTTTCCAGCTTTCAATAAAAGATAGAGCTACTTTAGGTCCGTTATTTCGTACATATTTGTAGTTTAATGAACATACTTCGGTACCGTTATTTTAAATTAATCACAGCGAAATTTATAAGGAAATAAAGTTATTTTACGAGGGTTCAAAATTGCACTTTTGATATTGATGTTGCGAATTAACTATTGCACGGGACATCAAATCGGGATCATTCCTAATTATAGAAGGCAACTTTAAAAACAAATTCACTTAAATTTTTTAAAAATTTTGTTGAGGGTAAGTAAATAGTTACAGCCAAATAATAGCTAAAATTATCCATACTGGGCACAAGGCACAACTTTTTGATTACTCGTATATCATCAACGTTTTACATTTATGCAGATAACTTTTTTAAATGACGGGTTTGACTTGCGCTAATTTTTTTTCTTGTAGAAAATGGACTAGAGAAAATGTAGATGCTGCGGATTCGAATTTTCATCGCGTCATTCAAAAGTTACTCCCAAAATAGCTAAGGGTATCCGTACTAGGCATATCTCCCCTACAAGACTTTTATAATGAGTGCAAATGCTTTTGTCTATAAATTATTATTTATTTATTTATTTATTCATTTATTAATTCGTCAAAAACATTTTATATTTAATGACATTGAAAAATTTAAATTGTAAATTGTGTATTATTAAAATAATAGTGCATTGTGCAACTAGGGGGGGGGGGGGNGGGGGGGGATTGGCTTTTTCTAGCGAGGGTGATGTTTTGAGCACTCGTGCTCAAAACCTTACCCGAGTTTTTTTGACAAGAGCAAGAAAAATAGGCTCTTTTTTTCGTGTATGAGAAGAAATGAGAAATTGAGAACTGTATAACTGTTGCGTTTTTACTTTATTTTTTTTTCAAGGTTTCCTAAATTTTTAAAACTTCAAAATGTTTGATAATTTTCAAACTTTTGTGCAGCGAGTAAAATACTTTTCCTCCCGCTGCGAGTGAAACTCGATTTTCCATTCATTTTGTTTATGCACGAAAAAGGGCCTTTTTTGCCCCTGTTAAAAAAAGAGATCTTATAATATATGTATATAAAATATAGATCTTATATAAAATATATAATATCCCCCCTATATAGAATTTATAGATTATATATCAAAAATAACGAATTCAATGTTCCCTGCGTATATTGTACGTTTGTAGTTGCCAGGTACTATTTTATATTTGCAATATTTTTTAAAATCAATCAGCATGACATTCCCATGCTAAGACACGGTCAATATTGGAAAAATATCGGCCTTGAGATTATACGGCGGAACGAAGCAAGATATTACGTTATCTCCGGACTTTTACTAAAGTTTAAACTCCAAACTAAATCTCTATAAAGGTAAAAGTAATTGATATGCCAAGAAGTATATATAATCTTTTGACAGCTCTGAAAATGCGAAAAACAAATACGTTTTAATAAACTTTTTTCCCTCTCGCTTGAGCAACACGGTCTCAAAGTATAACTTCTAAAATGTTAAAACCTACTGCAAAAGTAAAGTGCTGCAATGTCGTGCTAAAAGCTGGGAACTAATACATAGCATTTCACGCCAGGCAACGTTCCACCCCGGTTCCGCGCATCTCCCCTATAAATGTACAACCTCAAAAATAGATCTTTTTGAATAAAATAAATATAAATAAAAAAAGACACGCAGTATTCTATTCATTATCCGATTGGCTGTTTGTTTTTTTTTCGACTAAAAATTCATCAAAACACACTTCCCACATGTTTTTACATAAACTCCAAAAATTACTATTGCAAGGCTTCCTTAGGAAGGAAGCAAAAAGTTTAAATGGAAAAATATAAAAAAATATAAATTTCCAAAAGTTTACACTGCAAAAATAGCACTAAGTGAAAAGAAAAAAGCTGACCTTGAGGCAATTATAACTCAACGCCTTGTACCATCAAAATACCACGAGTTTTATAACTCCATTGTAAATATATAAAAATAAATAAATATTTTATTTATTAATATAAATTATTTTTTATTATTGTTACTTTAATCCTGATATTGTAGATGTTTATAATATTAACTAGCTCTTGTTAATGACATTTTAAGGAATAAATAGTTCACGGTATCAGTGCTACTCTTCGCGGCATAAGTTGAGCTGTGCTACTCTTCGCGGAGCGAATCGGTTCTGTACTACTCTTCGCGGCGAGAATGAACCGTGCTACTCTTCGATAAGAATCTGGGCTGTGCTGGTCTTCGTAGGGACCGACGAAATGTAGTTGAGAAGAGAATAATTTACTTCCTGGGTTGCTGGATCACAACTGGACGCTGTTGAATTGTGCGCTGAACGATTATCATGAGATGGAATTGGCTTATCGTGATAGTGCTGCACAGCCTCCGGAGGGAAATCTGCGTGTAAAATGAAGGGTCAGTCCGCCTGCGCTTCCACTGTGTTGTCGCATACCTGGATATTGGTGTCTCGATCTTTGATCACCTGTTTGGACCGCGTCTCCGAGGGATTGTAATACCCTTATAGTGGAGGACAGTCGGCAGTCTATAAGCCTTTGAGACGCAGCATAAATCCAAACATTTTTTTCTTCAAATACTCGTTTATTTCTTTTCATTGCATCCTTTTCTTATTAAACTCAATTATATATTTTCCAGTAACCTTCAATTTCTATGTTTCACATCTGCCAGGCGTCCCGTGACGGCTCATGTTTTTTTTAACAATTTAGAAAAAAATATAAATATGTAATTGAATTTTTTCATTTTCTGACCATGAACGATCGCCTAGAACGCATAGTACCCAACAAACTCAAACAGTTAACAAAGCATAAAGTTCTGAAAATCAGAGTTCGCTAACGGGAGTATCGACGCAGCCATGTCAATCCGTGCCCGATGGTGATGGTTATGTTGATGACCGGATCACCAGAGTCGCTCGGCTATAGTTCACTTTCCTTGTGAATGGGCGATCTCAGATAAATCGATTTCAGCGGCTTGGAGACGATAGCGCAGGATTCTGTGCAGCTGATGAAATCGCGGTGGCCAAGTTGGTGCAGCTCGTAATCGGCATCCCTCAGGTCGTTCATTTTCTTTCTGCTGAGCGGCGATGAGGAAGTTGCGGCTGCGAATGAACTTGTTGGTTCTCGATGGTAGTCTGATTGAGCGTTTGGATAGGCCGCTACGGATCTGCACACAGTTGTATTTTAGAATTAATTATATAGATACAATGGAAACTTTGTGATATTTAATAAAAAGGTTCAGTAAACTAACCATATTTCATTATTCGTCTGCGTGCCAGCGTGCGCCTCTTTCTACTACTACTGTTCTTCCTGTAAGCTACGGTGATTAGAACGAATAAGGGGCGTTTGTACAATTGGTTATTTAGCCTCTACTATCCGAGGGCGGACAACTAAAGTTTGTCGTTGATTAATGCTAGAGATATTTAAAGTCGGCTGTTCAAACTTTCATCGTCTACCATATTCTTTTTTCGCGACTACCTCGTTTAACCATAACGATTTAAAGAAAGACCGTAACAATTAAAAGAAAGACTCAATTACTGGAGGAGCGGATTTGGTCACGGAGATCCTGCAGACGGCGTGCTCGGCGTGCTTGCTCCTGCGTAGGCTCGGCTGTGGCCGAGGCAACGGTACTACGATATGACAGTTTATGGCGTCGCTCGTAGTGTAGAGGGTCCGATCGTTTTGCTTGGGCTTCAGCACGATGGTGTAGAGCTTCGGCATGAAGAGGAAGACGAGAGTGGCCGAGGCGCTCAGCGTCACGCACATGCACATCGTTATAACCTGCAACAGTTTTGAGTCTTTAAAGAGTCTCTATAAGGTGGCACACGGGGCAGTTTATAACTATAACTATATTATATCTCTAAAAAAAACTTTCTTTAAAGGAAAAACTTTGGTAAGGATGAATCGATTTTCACGTTCATAATACGACTCAATAGTGACGTTAATGATCTAAACATACATGAAATTAAGTTTTTTAGAAAGTATGTTTTACTGGGCAGTGCATAATGTCTCCGAAAAATAAAACTATTTAGTTATATAATTTTATGTTGGAAATGTATTATTTTATGCGATTCATTAAAAATTTGCAAACCACCGGTCTGTCTAGCATGATTATAAGAATTTAGAAATTGATATACTCCAATTCGTCATTGCCGGATTTCGTATTAATCAAGACTATTTTTAGACAAGAAACGTAATATCAAGGGGTGCGATTATAGAATCGAATCGAATAGAATAGAATAGATAAACATCACACAACACATATCTTCGTATGCGCTGTGTGAACTATATCCATCTAATTATAAGAGAACGGTTTTAAAAATACGTTCTGTGGCTTTATTTATGCAGGTGTCCTTCACGTGTCAAGACCCTGTCTAGGTGGCTAGGGTGACCGATGACGGGGTCCAAGTGCAGCGCTCCGTAGTTTTCTTGCATCCAGGTGTTCAGGGTAGCCGATGATACGATCCAGGTGCATCGCTTCTTTTTCTTTAAAGGTTTTTACCTTTAAAGATAGGTTTTTTTTTAGAACAAATGAATTCTAACAAAAAACGATTCGATAATATTATTATAAGAATTAATCGTAGTTATTTTATTATGCGGTTTTACTACTTTTTGAAGACATAAATGTATAACCTAGTAAAATATCATTTAAAAAAAAGTTAATTTCAGGTACATTTGAGCAGTGAATAGTGTGATGAACTTACAAACCGATTCATCCTTACCAAGGTTTTACCTTTAAAAAAAGGTTTTTCAGAGATTTCACAAATTTTTACAAGACTAAACATCAATTAAAAAATAGCAAGGATTCAATAAATTAACAAATGGTAGAAAATTGAAGCTCGAGTGCTTATAATATGCCGTATTTTATGTTCAGTGGGCGTAATATGTGACATATTATGCCCATAAACCCCAGTTACCAGGTGACGGTAACTGGGCATAATTTGTCAAAAATTATGGCAAATATTATGTTTATAATATTTAGGGTTATATTTGGACTGAAATATATTTGTTGTGTTAAAAAACAACTAATTATATCCCTGGTGGAAACATTAAAATTTTATAAATAAAATCTAGGTATTGTATTGAAGCTTCTAGATATGTTTTTTTAAAGGTACGTGTCAAAAGTGACAACCTAACCTAACCTACATATGTGTACACTCATAGAAGTGTACAAGCATGCTGTACTGACTGACTGTATTGTGCAAGTGCAATTACTGTATAAAAAGAGTCATTTATGTGCTCGAATTAACCAATGATGAGGTTTCCTAGGTGACTTGCACAGATATTTCCATCTCATCAGTATGTGAGTTACTGTCCATGTCCAAATCTTTCATGATCATACTAAAGCCATGATATTGAAGTTTGATGTATTGGCAACTATAAGTTATGTGTTCATCCTCACCAACCTCGATGTAGGTTTTATAACGAATCTATCTTAGTATTATAATTATAATTTTTCCTCTAAAAAGTTATGAAATCCTTAAGTCTTGAAGTCTTGAAGAGTATCTGGTTGCCGGTGAGGAGTCTTTGACATACGATTCGAACGAACAGCCACGGAGATCATCCTTAAAACGGACGAGTCGTCAAGGACGAGTAGATTTTTTAGATTTTAGATTTAAATAATTTTTATTATTGTACATTATGTTGTACATTTACATAATAATAGTTATATGTGACTAGATTAAGAAAAAGTAATAGTTGTGTAAGGGTGTATGTGAGAAAGTGAATGATGAGATGTAGTGAGATGAGGTGAAAGTGTGTGTATGAGATGAGAAGTTTGCGTCATGTTTGAGTGTTTTCTAATTTAAAGAAATGAGTTTTAGCCGCCTGTTTGAAGTGTGAAATGGATGATATGTTAGGCAGATCAGATGGAAGGCTATTCCAGAGATAGGACGCGCTGATGAAAAATGAGTTCTTCAGTGCCTCCGTCTTGAAGGGCGGAATGTCCAGGGGGGTCACCTCCCCCCTCACAGGCCTGAGCGCGACGTGGAAATCAAAATAGGCTAACAAGTAAGATGGTATTGAGGTGTTGAAAAGTTTTCTAAGGAAACATGCCATAAAGTACCTCCTACGTCCGGCGGTGGTAAGCCATTGCAACTCACGCCTATAAGGGGAGATGCGCTCGTCCCTCCTTACACCGTAGACGTAACGGATCCCCGTGTTGACAAGCCTCTGGAGCTTCAGGTCGAGCTCTTGCGTCAGGTCACAGTAAGCCAGTGCACAGTAGTCAATGATTGGAAACAGGAGTGCCTGCACCAAATGTTGGCGCAATCTGAGATTAGTGCTCTTCCGGAAAAAGTAGAGCCGATACATTAAAGAGTGAGCACGTTTACAAATTTGTGTAACGTGCTCTTTCCACGAGAGTTTGGAATCGAGCACCAACCCCAGATCGCGCACAGATGATTCGTAGTCGACCCGGGCTCCCCCTATAGTTATATAGGTGTTAGCAGTAGATGGAAGAGCATTGATATAGTAAGGGGAGCCCAGGACGATCGCCTTTGTCTTACCGACATTCAGCTTAAGACTATTTAGTGCTGCCCAGCCCGCTATCCTCTCGGCGTTAGCGCTCATCCTGACAGAACATGAATCGAGCTCCTCGAGGGGGCATTGACAGTAGATTTGCAGATCATCCGCGTAGATTAGATGGGATACATCTGAATCGAGGCAGAAGCCTATGTCATTGACGTACAACGCGAACAACAGGGGGCCCAATACTGACCCCTGTGGGACACCGGTGTTTAGTGGTAGGAATGTTGAGAGTTCGCTGTTGTCGCCAATGACGGCCTGCTCTCTTCCAGAAAGGTAAGATGCAAGCCAGCGGATAACCTGCTTGGAGAAGCCGAAAGAAGATAGCTTTCCGAGTAGCTTGACGTGACACACAGTGTCAAACGCCTTGCTAAAATCAAAAAGAAGTAGCAGCGTGACTTTCTTCCCGTCCATTCCAAGCCTGACATCGTCAGTTAGCTTAATCAAGCCTGACTGCGTGCTGTGGCCGGTGCGAAAGCCAGTTTGGAAGTTGTCAAGGTAAAGCCTTGTTTCGAGATATTCAGAGATTTGCTTGTGCACCAGCCACTCCAGCGCCTTGGACAGGAAACAGAGAAGAGAGATCGGACGGTAGTCAGTTACAGCTGTTGGAGAATTGACTTTATTTAGTGCTCTTACGAGTGATGATTTCCAGGCCGAGGGAAAGCGTGCCTCGCTCAGAGACAGGTTGAAGATTTTACAGAGTAAGGGGGCGAGTATTGGCAGTGCTTTATGAATTACAACCTGTGGGATGCCGTCACTTCCTCTGGCCTGGGTATTAAAGTGTGATACTGCAGACGACACGTCCGATTCTGCGAGTAAAGAGAGCTCGTGAGGTGTTGAAGACAAGCTTAGCTAGTGACCACCGATCACTATCGATCTTGCTCTTGTTGTCGCAGTCCAGAATGTTCTGATGGTGCAATTTGTCGATGTCCAGTGTCTAGTCAAAATGGTCGTTGAGGTTAGAATTACAGCCATCAATAGGATCTTGGTCGAACTCTAATAGTAGAAAGTAGGCATACTTGAAATCAAGCTTAGATTATCCATGGATTACGCACGCTATCGACTTGCTCTCTATATGTCGCTATAGAACGATTTCCCAGCGCCTAGTTTGCAGTCCATTGATGTGAGCCAGAGGTCCCGAGCACGCTGCTATGTTTACTCTCATACACGTCGAGTTTGTGACTATCTATGATATAATTAAGTGCTTGAGTCGCTAGCGAGCGCCCAGCGCTTATACATACACATATATGGTGGGCTTGGACTTGTTGCGGGATGTTTTCGGTAGGCTAAGCATGAGGGTGGACGGGCTCAGGTACTGCCAATCTCCAGGGGAAGCGTTGGATCCTCGTTGACATTTACTTTCTCTTCGTGCTTAAACGCGATGAAATCGTTGCCGCAATCACGCCCCATCTCCCATTCTCGGGCATGTTGTCTAACGCGCCGTCCAGGAGTCGCTATATACAGCTGTCGTTTAAGCGCAGGCTTCTGATACTCTTTAGGCTCCGTTTTGACTCAAAACGGCTGCGGCGAACTCCGCTGCACCGATGGCATGTGAGAGGTAGATAACCGAGTTCAAGTTAAGATTAAAGTCGCTGGAACGGAAGATCAAGAAAAATTAGGCCTTGCAGTCTTCGACACATTTCGGAGGTTAAAGCGAATGAGGTTATGCAGAAAGATGATCGCGACATAGGCATTACAGCCAACAAGGTCGTCGCCGAGCTCAAGCGACGAGAGCTAGATGAGGTTGAAGCCGAGCTTGGAATGGCCGCCGATCGTGGTTTCGATCTCGTACTTGGTGTTGCAGGCCAGCATGTTCTATAGAGGGATTGGTCGGTGCCATCTCAAGTCCATCGATGTGAGCCGACTGTCCCTAGATGATCCTCGATCCAGCACTGCTGCGTCCAACATTCACGATGGCGATCCACGGTAGTGCTTGAGTCGTCCTGAATTTTATAACAGGGTACCTACGCAGAGTGTAGGTACGTAGAGCCTTTGATAGTTATATGGTCTGACTAACTCACAGATGCACTCCGTCTAAGACTCCGTGTGCTCGGCTTTCTATGCTGCAACACAGCGATCCGATTCTTCAGACTGTACTTCGATAAAGCAGGTGCAAGCAGCGCTCCGTCTGCTCTGTGCGCTTGGCGGACACCTCTCTCTCACTCTCTTGATCTTTTAGATATAATATGCAGCGTTCTATCTCCGTGCGCTCGGCTCTCTGCAGCGGATAGCTCTCTTGAGGTCTTTTATTTAATAATACAATGACGTTTTGCATAGATGTAAATAAATAGTTAGTTTGTATTGTATGTAAACAATTATATGACTTCAAACCTCCCATAACCAACAATCTCAGTATTGTTGCAACCGACTGAGCCTGAAAAAAAGAGAATCGGAGAGGCGAAAAATTAAAGAAAAATCACAAATTAATTTTCAATCTTAATTAATTTGCTGAAGGAGCAATTTTTTTAGCAAAANGGCAATTTTTTCAGCAAAAACCTATGGTAATTAGAAATATCTAATTAAAATCTTTAAGATAGAATATACTCATACATGAGCATTAATATCGGATGAAGCAATATAATAGAAATATTCGTAAAACGCGTATAGGTTATCTAGCAAATTCAAAGTATAAATATAGGGTCGCGGTGTTCCCGACGGCACAGTGTATAAAAATTATACTTGCCATCGGGGCGCTACCGCGCCCCTTGATGTTCTTTTGTGTAGAGACTTGTTAAATTATTCAAAAACAGACTGCGATGACAGTTTTTACTTAACTGTCTTGATTTGGCTTTTCACCTTGAACGCTTTGGCGTCAAAATAAACAGGTAGGTCTATACATGAAAATCAAATTCATATCAGCTAGAGTGAATATAACTTGATATATTGTTTCAACATGCCAACACAAATAAACATGTAAAATGTCAGCCCTCTAGGTATAATAGTTTTTAAATGGTAGCAAAAACAAAATTCTTACTGATTCCGATTACTTGATTTACAATTTTGTTTTTGCCACCCTATAGACACCTAAATGCCGCCCCGGTACGTCGAGAGTATAGAGGACACCTGGATAAAGAAGACTGCAAAGAGCTGCACCTGAACCCCATAATCCGCCACCCTAGAAACCTAGAAACGGTTCCAATACGTGGAGGACACCTGGATGCAAACAACTACGAAGCGCTGCACCTGGACCTCGGCATCAGCTACTATTGACACATAGACAGCATCCCGGTCCGTGGAGGACACCTGCAGAAATAGAACTACAGAAAGTACTTCTTACGCGAACTAAGACTGTTCTCTATATAGATATATAGTTAAAACAGCGCATACAAAAACATCTATTGTGTGGCTATATATATATATATATATATATATATATATATAATATATCTTCCTATATTATATAGTCATTTTGGCAAGACTCCTCCCCCCCCCCCACCATGGCCCCCCACCAAATAACATAAAATTGTTTCGTTTTTATGTGATTTTGAAAATATCCAAAGCCCGCCCCGCCCCCCACACCTCACCATTTCCCATATTGGGGCATTAAAAGTGTGATTAATTAATTATATTTGAGATTAATAGTTTACAGGGTAAGTGAGTACAAGTTCAAAGAACTCACTTACCCTGTCCATATGATTCACTAATGATTCAGATTATGATTTTTATGTTGGAAGATCAGAAAAAAGTATAAAATTATCAATAGAATTAGAAAATTAACTATGTACTATTATAGACAGTTTTCCACACCACCCAAGGGGTACTGTCAGAAGCATATTATATTATTATATAATATACTTCAGCCGCGTTGATTTTTTTTGTTTCTTTTTATTTTATTGTATGAAAATCACCAATAATTTCATATAATTTCATGACATGATGAAATTATACAAAATTATGGTTATTGATAACAATGAATTTTGTTCTAAAGATAATGCTTTCAAAAAGGAAATATTCAATTGTAAGGATAATGATATTATTGAATAATAATATTTTTCAATTTAAAATATTCAAGAAAGAAATAATTAATACTGATCCATTTTTATCAATTAAAATTTTTATACAATAATCTAAAAAGAAACCGTGGAATCATCGCCAAGAGCCATATAACCACGATAGTCTTAGATACCAATCCTCCTCCCCTAAGACTCCCCCTCATACCATCCTCCGTACTACAGCATCACTTTTACTTGAAAAAAGTTTTTTGAAAGAAATATATTTTGCAAGAGTACCCATATTTATGTCATTAAACACCTGTTCAAAAATATGATTTTTGTAAAGGGTAGAATTTAAATTAAAACTTTTTTCATGTAAAAGTGTACAAATAATCATTAAATATTTTTAAATTAACTAAGTATTATTACATCATGTCCTATAATAATACGAAATTAACTTACTATATTTGTTAATGATTATTTGTGTATATATATATATATATTATATATACACACACACACACACACACACACTAGTGGGGCTTCGCCCCCCTGCTCTCTCCGCTCGCCAACCCCCCATTTCAGTTTCTGTTTTATTTTTATATTAAAATTATATTCTATATAAAATTTATAGATTATAAAAAAAGATTAAATATTTGTCCAAATTAAGAAAATAAAAAGAAAATTCGTTACTGGAAGTAAAAGTACTGTTTAACATCTACTGTTAATGGCATTTTAAAAAGTTGTTTATTTAGAGTTTCAGAAATTTATCATTTCAATTTATATATAATTTAAAATTAATTTAATTCTTCTGGTCGTATCTATTGCCTCTAAATCTTTTTGCCAGACAAAATTATTGACTTCACACAATTTACTATATTGTGTAAACAAAGATTCATTCGAAGAAAAATATAATTTATTTACATAAATTTAAAAAGATTCGTTTATTATTAAACTATTTTTTACTTATGTTTTATTTATTTGTTGCTTTAAAAATGAATAATATGAGGCAAAAACGTACTACAGTGTTGATACTGCAACCTATCAAGGTGTTGATAAATCTGACGATAATATTTACATAAATTTTCCGATCGAAATATTAAATAGCATTCGCAAAGGATTGCCACCTCATGAACTTAATTTAAAAATTGGAGCTATTATTATGTTAATAAGAAACTTGAATATAACAGACGGTTTGTGTAATGGCACACGATTAAAAGTTACCAAATTATTCAAGTATAACATTGAAGCTGAAATTATAACTGGGGAAAAAATTGGAAATAAAGTTGTCATACCTAGAATTACTTTAAATACCGGAAATTTATCTTCATTGGCAATTATTTTATACAGAAAACAATTTCCTTTAGTCTTAGCGTTTGCTGTGACTATTAATAAATCTCAAGGCAAAGTTTCGATAATGTAGGAATCTACTTAAAAAAACCGTTATTTTCTCATGGACAATTGAAGGTATCATTATCTAGATGCAAAGATCCTAATCGTTTGTTTATTCAAAATGAAAGTGACAACAATTCAGATATAGAAAATATAGTTTGGAATGAAATTTTTGATTAGAAGTCATACTTGAATCGCACGAATACACACATACATATATATATTTTTAATAATTTAATAAAACAAATGTTTTTGTTTTAATTATATTATAGCTGTCTCCACAATTAATTAAAAATGGAGTGGGATCCAACTAAAAATTCTTCAGTTTCAATAGAAAACGAAGCACATGGAAACTTTTTGCGGGAATTAAATAATCAAATTGAAGAATATGAATTAGAACAATTAAAAAGATTACATTCACAAATTCAATTTTTCGAAATATATCGTGACAAAGTACAAATAACATCAAAATTTACAAGTTTAGACCAAATTTCAACTCAAACTACATTAACTATTGAACGTATTTTAAAATTTGTAGAACACATGATCTTCTTCCAGATACCTTGAAAAATTATTAATATAGCTAACATTCTAGACCATATCAATCAAAATTAATTGTATGATTAATGAAAGTAAAAATATTATTTATAAATTATTTATGTAAATTCACAATTATCTAAATAAGCAATTATTATTATAGATTCAACTTCTAGAACAGAATCAATATTTGTTATTTTCTTTAATAATAATTTTCAAATATTGTAGCAAAATTTCAGTCACAAAAAATTTTTTAATTTTAAAAACCTTTCTTTTAAAAAACCTTTTTCATACATAATAAAACACAAAAACAGCACAGAACAGACACATAAATTATCATTAACAAATATAGTAAGTTAATTTCGTATTATTATAGGACATGATGTAATAATACTTAGTTAATTTAAAAATATTTAATGATTATTTGTACACTTTTACATGAAAAAAGTTTTAATTTAAATTCTACCCTTTACAAAAATCATATTTTTGAACAGGTGTTTAATGACATAAATATGGGTACTCTTGCAAAATATATTTCTTTCAAAAAACTTTTTTCGTATGATCAGTATTAATTATTTCTTTCTTGAATATTTTAAATTGAAAAATATTATTATTCAATAATATCATTATCCTTACAATTGAATATTTCCTTTTTGAAAGCATTATCTTTAGAACAAAATTCATTGTTATCAATAACCATAATTTTGTATAATTTCATCATGTCATGAAATTATATGAAATTATTGGTGATTTTCATACAATAATAAAATAAAAAGAAACAAAAAAAAATCAACGCGGCTGAAGTATATTATATAGTAACATAATGTGCTTCTGCCAGTACCCTTTGGGTGGTGTGGAAAACTGTCTATAATAGTACTGTAACGAGCGCTTGAATTTCCCGCGCTCGTTTGTCGCGCGAAACGGAGTGGGCCGTAGCAGACGACGTCGGCGGTCAACACCGACAGGTTAGGACCGTTCGGAGGAGAGTCCGAGCGGGTAGACCCGTTTTTGCAACCGCACAGTACACACGTAAATTCATCATCGACGCACACCGAGAAGCCAGCTACGCGAAACCGCTGTGAATTCGTCAGCCTCTCTCCGCTTCCAGCGTACAGGGTGGAGCCGTCCTCACATCATCACCTGGAGGGACGCCTCCAGACTGCGAAGGACGAGAGACCATTCACTCCCGAGGAGCCGAGTAAGGGACGAGTGCGAGAAACCCCGCGTTCGGCAGCGTCGAGCGAGTAAGTGTTTTAATCGAGAATCCGGACCAAGCCTTCGCAGGCCGAGACTCGCTGCCATCGAGTCTTCGGCCCGGCTTCGTCCGTGATCCGTGCGTGTTCCTCTCGCGCGTGCGAGATTTGTATCACATTTTGTATTGTATTAGAGTCACAATATATGCTTCACCCTTTTCTTATTAATTCGATCACGCGGATAAGCGTGTTACTCCGGGCGTACCACGCATTTAACGGAAGTTGGTAGGCAACGCACCGGTGATAGTGATTGCACTACGCGGCTAACGTCCGTGCACTATCACCACGCCGATCACCGAGGGATCAGCCAAGCGGTATCAGAAACCCACTACGTGGTGACGTGCGGCATTTCCGCGGCCGCACGGCGTTGCTAAATTCGACCCCGTTACTATATATAATATATAATAACAGGGTAAATATAGGGCTAGCAGTAGCCGCGCAGATGTTAGCTGCGTACTATGCGACTACTGCCAGCAGAAAACCACCTCGTGATAATCGAGACTATGTCTGGTTTCCTCGAGCTCGTGCGAGGTACGTAATGGGCATCTACCTGCCAAGGTCACGGCCGGGACTAGCTACAGATGTTCTTGCACGCGGATCGTGAAGCGATACGCGTGCCCACGGAGGCGGCGGGGAGCTTTGTCCGTGTTACGAAAAGGAAGCGGAGTCGTAGCGGTAAAGAATGTGAACACAGTCCTCTCTTTAAAAAGTGATGTGAAGCATTTAATTGATGTCCAATTGCCTGGTACAAGAATTAAGGAACATGAATTAGAAATGCAACATAACCTACAAACGCTTTGAACTGTTAATGCTCAGCAGGCGGCAAAATTTAAAATCATTCTGGAAAGATATAATTTATGGTATAATATGAGGTGCGCGAAGTGCACTTAGATTTCCTAGTGTCGTATAAACGGTAATATATATTGTATGATCCCTGGTAAAAAATAACCCAACCAAAATGGCCTAGCAATTAACAGTTCGGTAAATCGTTTGACTGCAACGGTTACGAACGACATTGACCAACGGTAAACCTAAAAGTTCGCAAAAACGTAAAACTATATCAATTAAAAATAATTTGATTGTTTATAATGTTACATCGATAATTAACATTTGCGTGTTAGATAACGACTTATTTTAGTGTAGAAATAAGAACACAAGGCATTTCAATGCAAAATGTATAATTCCGTGATCCCAATATTTTACACGGTAACCCGACAATATCAACGTGTATCTGCTTTCTTTGGATTCTTCTCTGAGATTACGATGCGCTCGCCAGCGCAGGCTCAACTAGACTGACGTTCCCTCTCACGTCTCCGCATCCCTCTCCTCCAGGTCATCCCTCTATCGGCTACAGCCCCGTGGAAGCTGACCGGCCAGATGATGCGCAGATGCTCCGTTTGGGCCTTGGGAAGGCCCTGCAATATAACCCGGCGCTGTCCCTGCCGATGCGCCCGAGGATGTGCCTTTGCCTCACTGCTTAATCCGTCGTCAGCCGGTCTTTCCGTAAAAACCAGGGAAAGTCTCGGGGAATCCCGTCGCATGCAGCTACGCCCGAAAACGCGCGCTAACAGTCGGCCATCCTGATTTTGTTCGCGTCCCTGCGAACGCCTCGTAGTCTTTACAAAATCTCGTAGCGATACCTGAAAAATTCCAAACAAACAACTATGGCTTGCCTCTTGGCATTGATCTGCTATTTAATAACTCTCGAAGTATCGTGTTTCTCGACTTCGGTGTCTCATTTATTTGGGCCTATAGTCGCCTCGTTGTGGTACTTAAGCTGTAGAAAAGCACCAGTGTCGACGTCATAATTTATGCTTCTGCTCTAAAACATGAGTAATTAGGTCGGCTGATTAGCCAAAAACTTGAAACCCTTGTTCATTGATCTGCTCCAATCATTCGCTGGGCCTTGGACCACCTTGAGCTGCTGCCAATCGTTCTGAGAGTGATTAGTTTAACAACTGTAAGGCGTTAGTCCTGGCGTCTCAAATTTACTACAAAATTGATGGTTACAAACTACACTTTTCACTACTCGTCGTCTGTTTTGTGCTGCTCATGACGTTGCGGGTACGCGCTCTCTTTGCTCGACGTTAGCCATCTACCTTTGAGCCGTGTAGTAAGCTCGGGGCAGTATAAAAACGGAACGTAGAGTACACTATCTCCACAAAACACGGCAGAGCCAACAAAACAAAGCGATATCTACTTGTTTAGAACACACTTCTAAACATTTCATTCACTCGTTCATGCAATTTCTCGAATATTTGCTAATGCATAGATTCGACTACGACTACCATGCTGTCCGCGCATTCCTATCGGGGTTATAATATGCTGTATAGCTGTTCCAAACAGATCGTCCACTGGCCTTTCGGCGCAGCACGCATCTCCAACCCGTTAAGGCCATCGCGGCGGTCGTCCCAGACGGCCAGTTGTCCCAGACAACTTACATGCTGGTATTGTGATTTGTCTCGCGAGCGACACTCCACGCACATTCCTACCAGGGTTGTGTGCCGTATAGCTGTCCCAGACAACTCGTCCACCGATCTCTCGGTTCGGCTCGCACATCATACCCATCAAGGCCATTGCGACAGCTGTCCCAGGCGACTAGTTGCCCCAGACAACTCATATACCGGCATATCGGTTCATCTCGTAAGCAACGCACTCTTGTCACTTACGAGGCTGGCGTTGTCCCAGACAACCCATTAGCCGGCCCTTCTCGGCGCGGCGCAGAGACAAATCGTCAGCTGTCCCTGTCACTTGTCGTCCCAGACGACAATTGTTGTCCCAGACAACTCACGTGTGCGCGCACCTCGGTTCGTCCCGTGAGTCACTCACGAGACAGGCGTTGTCCCAGACAACCCTTCTGCCGGCTCTCTTGGCTCGGCACCAAGATTACTTGCCAGCCGACCCTGTCGGTTGTCGTCCCAGACGACAGTTCGACCACCACTCTCTCGAGCTTAGGCATATCTCTATCACTATTCTGCAAATTACCAATTTCGAAAATTACAAATTTTGAAAATTTTACAAATTTTGAAAATTTTACAAATTTTGAAAATTTTACAAATTTTGAAAATTTTACAAATTTTGAAAATTTTACAAATTTTGAAAATTTTACAAATTTTGAAAATTTTACAAATTTTGAAAATTTTACAAATTTTGAAAATTTTACAAATTTTGAAAATTTTACAAATTTTGAAAATTTTACAAATTTTGAAAATTTTACAAATTTTGAAAATTTTACAAATTTTGAAAATTTTACAAATTTTGAAAATTTTACAAATTTTGAAAATTTTACAAATTTTGAAAATTTTACAAATTTTGAAAATTTTACAAATTTTGAAAATTTTACAAATTTTGAAAATTTTACAAATTTTGAAAATTTTACAAATTTTGAAAATTTTACAAATTTTGAAAATTTTACAAATTTTGAAAATTTTACAAATTTTGAAAATTTTACAAATTTTGAAAATTTTACAAATTTTGAAAACATTGAAATTCTGAAAAATATTGAAACGAAAAAAATTCTGAAAAAATTTGTACGATGCCGGAAAGCTAAATGTACTACTTTTTGCTCGGGAGTGCGAAATGTACTAGTTTTCGCCGCGAGGGTGCGGAATGTACTAGTTTTCGCCCCGGGAGTGCGAAATGTACTAGTCTTCGACGCAAAAGAGCGTAATGTACATACTAGTCTTCGCTGCGAGAAATGCAAATGTACTAGTCTTCGTTAGGAGCGACTATATGTACCCATGAATTTTGGCAAATGATTTTATAGGGTATATATATGATTTTTTTCGATAGAAATGGTATATATTGTATATATTTTCAATAGAAAAAAATTTTTTTAGTAACGTTGAAAACACAAATTTTAGTAGGAAGAATATTGTTTGCTTTTTTCGCAGGGTTTAACCTAGGCTTGACCCCTTAAGTTCAGCTCTGAAAGATGAATTGAATCGACGATCAGTGGAAATTCAAAAGGACATACCGGATGAATTTCCCAGGAAGATGCGACCAACAAAAGATTATGCCAAATATAAAGCTGTTGACAGTAACCAATGACTTGTGTACTGATGAGATGGAAATGTCTATGGAAATCACTTAGCAGACCTCATCATTGTTGATTTTAAACACATAGACATCACTTTTTATAATATTTATACTTGAACAATATTAACTTAGTCAGTACATTATGCTTGTATATTTACGTCAAATTAATCAGTAAGTGTTGACTGTGGTCATGCACATAACTTGAAAGTCAAATCCATAAAATATTTGATTTGAAAAGAATAAACGTGCTGTAATTAGTTTAATGCTTTTGTATATTTGGGGTGGACGAGGTAGTGATCAGCGAGGTGAATGTGCAGAACGGTGGAATGTCTGTTGAGCTTTGTGTTTTATTTTGCTTGGATCGTTACAAAGGTATGTCGTGGATTCTGGGACCGTCCGACTCGTGTCGTGTCTCCAGATGAACTGTCCTCGAAGAATGTCGTTGTGCCCCTGAACGGTTCCGACCCTGCCCCTCTCCGCCGTTCGAAGGGAGAGGGCGCGTGCGCACTTCGAATGTCAAGCGTGCCCTTAGGTACGTCACCGGTTTGGACTCGTCGACCGTTAATGGCTTTATTGCCCGGGCGGAAAAACCCAAAATCCCGGCGAGCGGCGGCTGCTCGGCGGCACGTTCCGATCATCGTAAAACGAGCTGCGTACCGATGTTCAAGACCGAGCGTTTATCGCTTTATTGTACCGTACGCGTCGTGGGCTAATCCGGGAAATTGCGGGCGTTGATTGCTCTAAAAAATATGAATCGGCGATTATAACCGAGGCCCGGGTTAGGGCGAAATACGCGGCTGTTAATCCGAAGGAAGACGTTCGGGGCACGTTCGTATCCTTAATTGTTATTACTACCCTACGCTATATAATTTATATTATTAAGAAGGAAGTATGGGTCAGTGAGTGTGTATTTGTGTGTGTGTGTGTGTGTGTGTTGTGAGTGAGTCCTGTGTGGCCACCACAGTACCCCCTTGCCAGTGATGAAATCACGATATAAAAAACTTATCAGCTGTTTACAATGCATACGATTGACGTTGTGTGTGAAGCTATGTGTAGTACAATATAATATGGTGTGAAGGGCAAAATGTGTTTGTATGGATGTGTACCTACCCTACTTTTCCTAATTCTAAAAAAAAAATTGTATTAATTAAATCCCGCTTGGTAGCGGTCTACGAAACGGACTCGTCTTCCGGACGAGGCGTTGTTGGCTCGTCCGGCGTCTCTCGTCCTGGACGGTTGCTGGTTTGTTCGCTGATGCGGCATCCTGCGTGTGAAGTTGCTCCGTCCACGAGAGGAAGAACTTCGTCCTCTGGTCCGCTGCCAGGTGTACGCCGGTTTAAAACGGTCGATAAACGGTGATGTCCTTGCCGTGAATCCTGACGACGAAAGTTTTGTCGCCTCGGTTGACCACCGGGTATGGACCGTCGTATGGCATCTCGAGAGAGTTTTTTACGGCATCATGCCGTATGAAAACGCATTTCGACGTTGCCAAATCCTTGAAAATGAACGACTTGCCTGCTCCGTGTCGCGTGACTTCCGCGGGGCGCAGTTTCTGAAGGTGGTGGCGCAGCTCGATGATGAACGTTGCTTGGTCGTCCTTGTAATGGTTACTGGATGTCAGAAGTTCGCCAGGTAGTCGCAATGGTTCGCCGTAGACGAGATCTGCAGCGGTTGCCTGCAAGTCGTCTCTCCAAGCCGCTCGGATGCCCAAGAGGACTGAGGGGAGTATGCGAGTCCACTGGTCGTCCTGGTGACAGCGGATTGCTGCTTTGAGCTGCCGGTGCAGTCTTTCCACCATGCCGTTGGCCTGCGGGTGGTAAGCAGTCGTGCGAAGGTGAGTCGCGCCTGTCAGTCGGCTGAGCGACTGGAAAAGGCGCGATTCAAACTGTCGGCCTTGGTCGGTGGTGATACGCAGTGGTGTCCCGAAGCGGCAGATCAGCCTGCATAGAATGTGCGCGGCGACGGTCTCTGCCTCCTGGTCCGGCATTGGAAAGGCTTCTGGCCAGGCGTGTATACCGCTCACGCACGTCAGACAGTATCGCTGTCCTTCAGATGTTTG
>VCDM03000366.1:4192-15255 GCA_012977825.3 Pteromalus puparum
AATAAGAATTTACATTTTCTCTCGATCGTGCTAATAGCCAGTTATAGTGCAAAATGTCTGTTTCGCTTATGTATTATGCGCTCCTAACGGCAGAGTGAACTTGTCGCGGTGAAATAATGAGTGCCTTGAATTATACATCGAGTTCGTTGATTAATTTTATTGGTAATTTTATTGATATACCCGTGTATCTTCCTCTCCTAATTCCGTTCAAGCAGTATGTTTTTAATCATTACATTATTTACTAGAAACATATTTTGGTTTTGTTTTGTTTTTGTTTTTTTTTTAACAATAAAATCCTTATCTAATCTAATATCTAATCATATCTAATAATATAAAATCCATTTCTAAACAATAAAACATTAACCTCTCGAGTAGAATCATACATGGATAAAATTTCATTTTATAAGTCGCGAGCAAGAGAATGTAGTACGACAGTAATTTCATGCATTACTTGTGCATTAGCTTGTCTAAACAAGAACTGTTAAGTTTTCGTACGCTTACGCTTATAGTTGGTGTCGTGGCGCATCTCATGGGGAGAGCGGTAACATTAGATTCATTCAGCCGGATGTATACTAACTTCGCGCGATATTTGACTCACCAATTCGTCGTGGTTGCGTGTTTACAAAAAGTTTATGTCGAAATTAATCGAGTATAGTATGGTACATAAAGAAGGTATTCGATTAAGAACGCATGTATAATACTGAAATTTTAACAAGAGATATATTATTTCCTTAAATTATTGTTACAAGGCGGTTTCTTCGCGAATTGAAGTTAATTCCATGGCGTTTAATCGCTGGTAATCAATTATGGTCCGTACTTGGTTTGCTTGTTGAACATCGCGAAGGATAGTTGGTGTGTCAAAAATCGGGATGGGTGCTTCGGCGTAATCAGGTAAGTAAATACAGGTCGAAGGGGGATAATCCGTCGCGTGTGTTTCATCGGAAAAGCTGACGTCCCTTGTAGTTTCGTCACCTTCAGTGTTCGAGTGTGCCTTGGTTTTTGTCTTTTTAGGCAGAGGGTCGGGACAGGAGTGGAATGTTGTTAAATTTTTGGAGATGGAGTTATCTAGACTAGTGGTGGTACTCGAGTAGATGTGGCTAGGGAACGTACGAGGTACCAGGTAAGGGTCGGACTCATGGATGGATGTAGAGGTTAAAATGGTAGTAGTGTTGGCTATTTCGGTTCGAGTTTGTGGATGTACAACCTTATTAGCGCGTTTAGATAGGCGATGGTTATGTACGCATACATACACATTGTATAAGAACGTGCATACGCATAATATAATGATAAAAAATAATAGTAAGACTTGCATATCGTTGACTATGTCGAGCAGACTCTTCCGGTTGACGTCTAGATGGAGTGTAGACAGGTTCATCGTGCGAGTCCCTGATCGTCTTGGTGATCCTTGTATAGTGACTTCATTAGTGAAAAGTCGACAATCGGAGTCTAGGGTTAAAATTCCATAACCATGTATAATAAAATCTTCCTTCGCGTGTTGAGAGCATTCTAGGTGCGCTCGTTGCTTTTGTCCAATAGAGAACAACCAATCTCCGGTGGTTTCGAGTTGGTGCCAAAAGTTGGTGCTATGGTTCCTGATTTCAATGTTGCACTTGTTCCAATCTATGCTGGGATTATTGACAAGCACGTTCCATTCACACGAGGCACTTCGTCTCGCCACAGCAGGTATGTTGCAGTAAATGTCTTGATTAGTCTTCGTGCATTTATCCAATTCGTGTTGATTTAGTAAATAATGTACACTTCTTTCGTCGGTTTGGACTATGTAATTCTCGTTGGGTCGGATATATGCTGTTGTACCGTCGCCTTGGGGTGTTTCGACTGGTATCATTCTGAACAGGTCTGAGATGCTATCATCGAAAAGTGGTATTGTAAAGGTAATTTTCATGCTGTCGGTTATCTTGACTGCAATTTCGGTCACTTGTTGATATATCTTGTCTGAAGTTAGCATTTGCAGTCCTGGCTTCTTGGATTTTATTTGGTCTTCTACTTGCTTTAATGCTGGTAAGGGTAGCAGGAGATTGCTAATTTTTCCACTGATTGCGGCTTCCTTAATTTTTATCATGTCTGTATATAAGTTGACTTGATACTGTAGAATGGTTTCGGTGGCGTAGTTCCATGCCTGGGCCATGTTCAAGAATTGCGAGACATTTTCTTGCTTAGTAGTTCTTTGAAATATTTCTGACGCTTGTTGTTGCATTTCTTTTAGTCGGCTTATTTTGTCATTAGTCTCTATGAATGTTACTGTAGTTGTTTCAGAAGTATCTTTTTCTAGTACCTCCCTGGTGTCGGGCATGTTTTTGCTGTTATGTAAATGTGGCACATAGGTTAACTCTTCTTTTGTTGTGTCTCGTGTGTAAAAGTGAAGTTGTTGTTGTAATCTGGCGACTTTGTAAGCTATTTCTGCTACGTAGTTAGCTTTGAAATTAAGCGGTGTACACTCGGTTTTCATTCGAATGCATTTGTAAAGTATTTCATGTAGTTGCAACTCGATTTCTGTTTGGTTTATTTGTATGCTTTTAGTGTCGATATGCGTGATAAAAGTATAGTGATCTTTCACAAGGTGTGCATGGCCCAGGAATTCGAAGTATAGTCCAGGGTTGTTGGCGAATTTCCATAATTCGTATGTACGCACGCCAGTGCATAAGATAAGTAGTACTGCTATGGCCGAGGTTGGATGCATCTGTGGGAATAATCAAATGAATTAGTTTATTATAAAATACTATTTCGCAAGCGGTTTCAAGCAGGGTTAGTTCAATGCGGCAATGAAGCGGTACATGCAATGTGGCGCGTAATGCACATGTGTAACATGTCCACTATCTTTTTTTTTTCTTTTTTTTCTTTTTTTTTGACTTTGTTTACTTTATTGCTGTGCGTTTAATATTCATGTTTTTCTTTTATTGCGGCTCTCTAGATACGTCTTCGTTTGATTGATCAATATATGAATTTGCTCTGCTTGCCCGACCTTGCGGTCTTTGTGGGTGCAATACACAATTTATCGGGTGTAATTCACAATCGTAGCTACTTAAATTTTCATTGTGTGTTTGCTGTACTGATTTACTTTTTATTTTTGGACACATTACACATAGTGATACGGTAATGATGGCGATGCACATTGCTAGTATTATTATAGAACCTATTGATCCGTATGATATGTATGTATGTTGCGTATGTAAGACTTGTTGTTCTATGAATCGCTCGTATTTGTTAATGATGTCATCTAGTGTTAGCTGAGGTTCCAGCTTTGTTAACATGTTTTTAGTATTGATGTTCGGGAAATACAATGTGTGATTGATGCTTCTTAATTTTCGATAAAATGTGGGCTGTACTTCGGAGATATTTAATGTTATCAGTGGTGTGTATATAAATTCCGTGTTACTGCCTAGGTTTATCAAACCTTTTAGTGTCACGTGTTCTTGTTTTGCAGAGCAACGGTGTTGGATTGTTAATATTCCAACTCCCTTTGTTTTAACTATTTCTTGTCTTTCTCCCGGACATAGGATTCTTATGTTCGTTTCAGTAGGTAGTGAATATAGCCATGCATCTATAGATTTTAAATGTGTCCAATGGTGCAATTGTTTGGGTGTGTATGCAATACTGCATTTTTTTAAATTTTCTATGCTTGGATGGTTTAATAGTAGGTATTCACATGCCATATCTTCGTCAGCCTCGTATTCTGGCTGATCGTTTGTACATATCCTGTAGCCTTGGGTCGTTTTACATTTGAGGAGATTTTCCTCGGACAAGAAACTGTACGCTCTTTTGTCATTACTTAGTGAAATGTACGGCGCTTGGGGTATAATAAAAGCTGATGATATTTGGTGCTCTTGTTGTTGTACTATTGGGACGGGGTGCATTTTGTATAATTCATTATTGAATTTATTGAGCATGGGAATAGTTGCTTCTAGCAAGAATTGATTATTTTTAAATCCGAGCTTTACGGTGGCTATGTCGGTTAATTTGTCTGTCCTGGCATGTTTTATTGGAATGGGAAACTCGTACTCGGGGTGTAGATCCATTATCTGTCGAATTATTGTGTGTAGTTTTTCTGTTGAGATTAAAGCAGGGTGGAGGTGGCCTTTTCTCGCGTATCGTATAGTTTCTAATGTACTTTGGAACGTGTCTTCGTATAGGCTTAGTGTTGATTCTAATTCTGATATGACGCTAGTGTAGTATCTAGTAAAGTTGTGTCTGTGCCACATGTCGGTTAAATCGTCTAGCCTTTTCTTGGTGTTAAAATAAAATGCATGTACGCTTTCGTGTAATAATTTACGTGTTTCATTTAATTGTTGTTCTATTGATGATATTTTGTGTTTAACAATGTGAGCGTCTTCCTTAGATATTTTTGCGAGTTTTGTTTGTCCCTTGAATAGTTCATTGATTTGATTATTCAAGTATTCCCCATCAGCTTCGGATAATGTGCCGAATAGACTTTTACTGAGACTTCCCACGAATCCGAGCGGAGCGCTTCGTTTCCTTATGCTCGAAGGTGGTTTGGTATCGGTAGGGTCGATAGGTTCAATTTCGGTCATGGTTTCCATTAATTCTAAGTAGATATTGTTTACCTTTTTTATCTCATGTTCAACGTATTTGGTACGTTGTGTTAGTGTTTCGCACCAATAACGCTGTGTACAGACTTCTTTCATTGATTCGAGGTAGTATGTGAGTTGTGTAGCGTTGTAATGTATAGTGGACATGTCTAAATACACAATGACTTTCCAATCTGCTTGTGTGAATCTAATATCTTCTAAGCGTTCGTAGTATATGCCTGGATTTTGGTCTATTTCTTGAATTGAATACCTAGGTATTTTTGTTCCTCCGGCTGCTATTATTAATGCTAGGATCGCTAGTTTAGTCCTCATCTGTAACAGAATTTTTTCTGGTATAAGCTGGCTTAATCTTATCCATATGTTTTAGAATTCGCTTGCCGTTTTCGTCTTGTATAATTACATTATTTTGCTCTAATACATCTACTAGCTTGTATGGACCCTTATACAGTTTGTCTAATTTGTTTGCCCTGGGTTCCTTGATTACGTAGACAAGGTCGCCGACTTTATAAGTGCTTGGCTTCATTTGTCTATCATAATAATGTTTCGACTTGTGTTTGGATTTTATTAAAGATTCGCTAGCAAATTTTCTAATGTCATTCATCCGACTCACTAAGTCCGTCATATACGAGGTGTAAGTTTCCTGTTTAATGTCCGGGAAAGCACTAGGTACTCTCGCCGGTTTACCGAATACTAATTCAAACGGTGTGAAATTCGTGGATTCATGCACGCTGGTGTTGTATGAGAAAATCGCAAACGGTAGTACTTTGTCCCAGTCTTCGAATTCGTCCAAGTACTGTCGGATATATTCGACTAATACCAGATGACTACGTTCTAGACTTCCGTTAGACTGCGGGTGATAGCCCGAGGTGGAAACTTGTTTAATTTTGAAAATTCGAGATAGGTCTTGCATTACCTTGCCGATTAACGCAGGTGCTTTGTCTGATAGTATTACTCTAGGAGCACCATACAAGGTAATGACATGTCTCGCTAGGGCGTCGGCGATTGTTTCAGCCTTGGTGTTTGGTATTGGCACCGCTATACAATATTTTGTAAGGTTGTCTTGTACTGTTAATATATGCTTATTACCGTCGGAAGTGGATGGGAGCGGTCCAACTGTATCTATCGAGATTTTATCGAATGGCTCAATGGGTGTGTCTGTAATGATCATTGGTTGTTTGTTTTTAATCCGTACTAATTTTAATTCTTGGCATTTTTGGCAATTTCTTATATATTCGACTATGTCGGATTTTATACCGTTCCAATAGAATTTCTCGCGTATTCTTCGGTATGTTTTGGTTACTCCTCTGTGACCTCCGACTAGACTGTCGTGGTATTCTGAGATGATGTTCTCTCGAATATCTTCTGTAGGTATTGTACAGTTTCCATAACATACGTATATGGTACAGTCACAGGTTTTGCAACAGTCTTGTAGAGTATCTAAGAAGGTTGAGAAACTTAGTTTGTCCGTTAAATCGTGATGTTTTGAGACTCTAATGCTGTTGATATTATTCTCTTTAATAGTGTCAGCTAAGGTAAGTAGAACTTCTCTTAAATCAGATACATTGACCTCATCGAAGTGCCTCTGGATGAGTATCGCAGTTAACACCCTTGTTGAAGCTTTAGGTGTTATTATTATTTGGCTCCTTTTTGGCTTGGCGTTTTTAATATCATTCTTAACTATCTTACCTAAGTCCAGAAGTAATTTGGAGATAGGAGTAGTAAATTCGCAATCTGCCGAAGTAAAGTGTAAAATGTTGTCTTTGCTTTGCGTCAATGCTTGGTTAATTAATTTTACCTGTAATTTGCTATCGGGTTGCTTACGGAAATCCGGATAGAATAAGCCTGGAGGTACAGTTGAAGATGCTGGTATACCTGGAGGAGCGGTACCGTTGTCTGACTCAGTAGTTGATTCGTCTGAGTCGCTTTCTACTTCTTCTACAGGTGTTACGTTTTCTGCATGTCTCTCCTCGTTGTTATTCTCGGAGTTTGAGGTGTTATTAATATTACTATTTTCACGTTCAGGCGTTGAATTGTTTGTTGGTCGACTTTCGTTTTCGCTGTCGGACCATAATTCTATGTCGACCGGTGTGGACCGAGCCATTGGTCTGTGTTGTAACATACTTCGTAACGTGTTTGATTCACCGTCCCACCAGTATTCGTGACTACTAGATTGTCCTTCATCTGATGAGCGAGGTGGCGGTGTTACTATCTTTATAGTTTTCTCTGGACCCTTGTTGGGTGGTTCTGATTCGTCCTCGGACGTCAGCACTGGTCTCGTTGTAGGTGGTTTTTGCTTTATTAGGCTAGGGAAACCACTGTTACGTGCTCTGGGCATAGATGGTTCTGCATCAGTATCTGTGTCGTGAGGATCTCTGAAAGTAACGTGCTTTCTTAATTCGGCAGGCCGTATAGGCTTCGGGGTGTTACTGTTTACCACAGGTGTGCATCGCTGGCTTGCAGAAGGTTGTGAGTGTTGTCTGCTAATGTCTGGAGGCTTGGTTTTGATTTCCTTCGTTACCGTTTTGGTTTTAGGTAAAGTTATTGTTTTTTTGTTTTTTCCTTGGTTTTTGGTTTACTGGGTATCTTTGGAATCGTACCTGCCTTGGAGGCTGCACTTGCTAGTCTGCGTGCTGCTATTCTCTCAGCTATAGTCTGTCCGGGTACATCAGAATCTGATTCAAGGGGTTTTACCTCTCTTGAACCAAGTTTATACCTTCGTCCTGGATTGGTGTCGGCCTTAGTCGTTGACTTGGTTGGTTTCACGTTCATCCTTGCAGACGACGACGTTGGTAGAACGGCAGCTTTTTCTAAAGCTGGGTTTCTGGACAGGGCGTCGGCATTTACGTTTACACGTCCTGGCTTGTATAAAAATTTATATTGATACTCTCGTAATCTTGTCCGCCATCTGATTAATCTTTGTATTGGTGGTTAAACTGAGTCTATCCATTTTAATGGTTCGTGGTCGCTAATTACTGTGAACTCTTGTCCGTATAGGTATGGTCGGAAATGGAGTATGGCGTAAATTACTGCTAAACATTCCTTTTCAGTGGTAGTGTAATTTCGCTCTGCCGGCTTCATTATGTGCGACATGTAGGCTATTGGTCTGTCGTGGCCAATTTCTCCTTGATTAAGAACTGCACCTACTGCGAAATCACTAGCGTCTGTTGTTAAAATAAAAGGCTTTTCAAAATCCGGGTACTGTAGAACTGGTGCTGTACACAGAGCCTCTTTTAAGTCCTCAAAACTTCTCTGTTCTTCATCTGTCCATACGAATTCTCGAGCCTTTTGTAGTAGGTCCGATAGTGGCTTTGCTCGTTTGGAAAACCCTTCGATGAATCTACGATAGTACCCTGCGAGCCCTAAAAATTGTCTAATATTTTTTTGATTTTTGGGTACTGGGAAGTTCCGTACTGCTTCTGTTTTCTTTGGGTCTGGCTTTACTCCGTCCTCAGTTATGATGTGACCTAAGTACTGAACTTCCTTTGTTAGGAATTCACACTTGTCTGGCTGTAAAGAGAGTGTAGCGCCTTCAAGTCTCTGGAAGAATCGTCTTACTTTCTTCTCGTGTTCTTCCAGGTCTGATGCGTAGATTATGACATCATCTAAATACACTAACAGTTCAACATCTTGTAAACCTAGTAAAACTAAGTTCATTAAACGTTGAAAAGTCGCCGGTGCGTTACGTAATCCGAATGGCATTCTAGTGTACTCGTAGTGCCCTGTAGTTGTGCTAAAAGCAGTTTTATGTTGGTCCTTGGGGTCCATTTTTACTTGATGATACCCGCTTGCAAGGTCAAAAGTGCTGAAGTATTTCGCCCCTCCAAGTTGATCCAAAATGTCGTTGATTTGTGGCAACGGATGTGCGTCTGGTATTGTAACCTCGTTTAATTTTCTGTAGTCTATTACCATTCTAACCTGTCTCTCTCCTTTGGAATTAGGTTTCTTGGGTACAATCAGGACAGGACTATTACTTGCAGACGTGGAGTGCACAATAATGCCCTTTTCCAGTAGCTTTTGCGTGATTTTGTTGGCATCCTCCTTCTTCTGTCGGTGTTCCTTGTATTGCTTAGTATTTATTGGTATATCGTTGATTGTCGGTATCGAATGTGTTAAAACATTCGTGGCCTTCAAATAATCTCCAGGTAAGTAGAATAAGTATTGGAATTCTTCTACGAGTGTTAAAACATGTTTTCTCTCCTCGTCGCTTAAGTGGTCTAGTCGCAGAGATGCTTTTATATTTGCAAATCTTTCTTCGGGCGGTACAGGCTCTGCATCGCTGTAGTCAGACGAGAAAAAGTCCTCCGAGTCATCATACTTGCATTCTTCTAAGTATTGCTCCGGTATGTCAATTTCAACGTCTTTGTCATAGGCATTTACTGCCATTATATAGCATTCATTATTTTCGTTGTTCACCAATGCTTCGCCAATAAATAATTTCTCCGGCGTCTTTAACCTAGGTAAATATCCTACCTTTAAGCTGGTGTCCTGTAATGGTATTTTGATTTTATGTTTTGCTCTAGCTTGTAAAATGTATCTCGTGGATCGTGGCTTTTTATACTCGAAATTAGTAAATCTGATCGGTTTTATTGGCTGCGATGAAGTTACTAGTGCATTATGATGAAAAGAAATTTCTGCTGCTTCGCTTTTTAAGAAGTCGACTCCTAGTATACCTTTGACTGGTAAGGGTAAATTATCGGTAAATACCTGAAATTTTACTGGGTTTTCGAAAAATGTTATTTCCGTTGATCCGGCTGTCACTATGCTGTCATGAGTAATTCCAGTAATTGTCATGGCCTCATGACTTGCGATAATAACTCGTGGTTTCAGTAGGGATACGTGGATCATATTTACTTCGGATCCAGTATCAATTATAAATTGCGAGGCTGTTTTGAGTTCCGGAGCGTCAAGTACTACTAGTGGCGCGGCTGCTCTGCCTGTACCTTCAAGTTGAGAGCCTCCGCTGATAACAATTTGACCGTGGGTGGACGCTCTTGGTTCTGTTGACTCGACGAGGCGTCTGTTCGTCGGGCCCTTGAATCGTTTAAATTCTCCTGATGGTTTGGGCGGTTTGTTTGCGGAGGGTTATTGTAGTAGAAAGGCATTGGGGGCATCATAGTATACGGTAGTGGTGGATATGCAAACGGCGGTGGCGGCATAAATGGGTAAGGTAATTGGGCAGGTGGATATTGCTGTATCGGGTGTCTAGGTGGTGTAGTAGATCTGGCATACTGGTTCTGCTGCAGATACCTCGGTGGAGTAGTAGGACGATTGTTAGGCGTACTACTTTTTGCATTTTGTGCTATTGGGTTATTTGCATGGTTTTGGTATCTTGATTCTCGTTGTCCATATGAATAATTATTATCTTCTGATCTCTGATGATTTGGGCTGGTGCTCCGGCCGGGTAAAGGGCTTCGCCATGGCGTGTTGGTTTGCTGGTCATTATCGTGGTATCTATTACTGGAGTTGCGCCATGGGTGTTGTGTGTCTTCTTTAAATTGCACGTGTCGTTCGGGCGACTGCGCGAAATTGACCAAGCCTCTGCTGTTGCCTGAGCTGGTCATGTCTCGTTCGATTCTTTGTGCTATTTTTAGAGCATTAGCAAGAGTTGTTGGTTCTTGTACACTCATTGCGTAAAGTAAGTCGTCCGATAACCCACGTTTAAAAGATTCTAATGCTATGCCTTCCAACATGGTTACCATGTGAGGCACCTGTTCTTCAGTAAATTTTTCAGTTAGTGAAGCTTTTACGCTATCCATAATTTTTTTTATTCTACTGTAATATTCCATTACAGTATCGTTCCTTCGCATTCTTATCGCTTGCAATTCTGCACAATAATGAGAGTAATTTTTCTTGGGTGCGAAATATTCCTTTAGTATGTTTTTCAACGGCACGATCTCGGTTATGTCTGTGTCTCCCACGGCATCTCGGGCGGTGTCCCTTAATTTGGATATAACTCCCTTAAAAAATGCTGGTCTGATTCCTTCTGGGCAGATATTAAAGCCGTTTTCTACATCTTGCAGAAACGTTTTTAAAGGCATATTCTTGCCATCGTAAATGGGAATGTGCAATAGCGATTGTTGCACCGCCATGCATTCTCCCATTGTCGTAAGCAAGGCATCTGTGATGGTTTGATGGTGCGTAAGATTAGCGATATTCGCCGCCTCCCCCATTTTGTAAAATTACAATGCTATTTTTTTTTTATTAGAGTAGGGTCGTAAATTGGGGTTAACGCTATTCGAACCGTGGAACGGTTGATAGTGTAATTGTGAATGTGGATTTCGAGTAAGGGTGTCGATCAGCAACAGGCAAATTAATAGTGGCTTTTGTTAAAATACGTGTAGAAATTCTGGTAAATTTCAAGANCGAAATTCTGGTAAATTTTAAGAGAGGACAAAAAGATAAGTTTTTTTGTTTTTCAAATAACGTTCGTCTTGAATGAATAGTTTACGTTAAGATGACTTTAAAAAAAAAAATAATTTACCCCTCTTTTTTTTTTAA